>PVLD010004621.1:0-68567 GCA_004027595.1 Dinomys branickii
TAGACTGGAGAGAAAGACAAGAAAACAAGTTGTGTTGCCCTGAGCCAAGTGTGGTGGTGCACTCCTGTAATCCCAGCATTCTTGTGAGGCTGAGGCAGGAAGATCGTAAGTTTGAGCCCAGCCTGGGTAATTTAGTGAGATTCTGTTTCAAATATTATAAAGAAAAAATAAAGAGATCTAGTTCAATGCTTAGGCCTCGGATTTACTCTCCAGTACCACACATACATACCTCACACAAGCACAAATGCGGTTCCCTCGCCTGGAAGGCCTTACTCGAGCCTTCCTGAGAAGCCCCATTGATCTCTGACTGACTTCATTTGAGCAGCGTTGTGTGAGCTCTGTGTTTTCCATCTTCCACTCCCTTTAGAAGTTCATCCAGGGAGTGGGGTGTGGTGGGACATATCTATAATCCCAGCACTCTGGGAGGCTGAGACAGGAGGATCATGAATGCCAGCCCAGCCTGCACAATTTAGGGACTTACCCAGACCCTATCTTAGCAGAAGACGTAAGAAAAGAGTTGGGGCTATAACCCAGCGTGAAGGCCATGAACTCAAGCTCCAGTAAGAAAAACACAAAACCAAAACTGAATAAAACAAAACAAAACCCCAACGCCTGTGGCATCAACTTATATTTTGATGCTAATGGCTCCAAACAAACATGTTGGGAAACCAAATGCAGCCCAAATCAACCAGAATGTAACGTCTTTTCTCCCGCACCTTTACTTTAGCCAGTTTTCTGGATTTTCCCATTTCCCTCATTGGAAGTAGTTCTCGTGATCCCTCAAGTTCACAATTTCAAATTAATTTAAAATTATTCCCCTCATCTAAAACCTCCCTTATCTAAGCAAAAAGCAAGCTATTTCAATTTTTCCTTTGGGGCTGGGAATGTAGCTCAGCGGCACAGTGCCTGCCTGGCAAGTGCAAGGTCCTGAGTTCAATCCCCCGTACTGCCAAAAAAAAATACAATTTTTCCTTTCAAAGTAGTCCTTAAATCTATCCATTCTCCTCAGTGCTACATCACCTACCAGGGTGCTGGGCATAACATAAACCCTCAGTATTTACTGACTGACTGACTCACGGTCTACTTAAGCCTAGTACCTTACAACTTTATGTTTTGACTACTGCTACAGGCTTTCACCTGCTTACTCTCCTCTGCACATTACAGGTGCCTTGATGTCCTAACACTGCCCACTCTGCTTTTGTCAATCAACTTCATTAGAGCCCAGAAGCCTCCTTTGTTTACACACTGTCTGTGGCATATTTTGCTGCACATACATGGGGCCTAGGAAAGTCACTCTTCTCACTAGAGATCAGCCAACTGTTGCCGAGTTGTTGCAGCCAAGACCATGTGGCTGGCAGAGCCTGGCATGTTTTCCTACAGAAAAAGCTGGCTGACCCTTTATCACTTGAGTTCGCAAGAGTGACTTCCCCAAAACCCAGCTATGATCCCATTGCTGTTTCATTTAAAATCATGTAGTGATTTCCTATTGTTTTTGAAACAGACTCTAAAGTATCTACAAGAAGAGAAAGCTAATCCATATGTCTGTCACGTTACTGTTCCACTGCCTTTTCTACCAGTCCATGCTGCTGGCCTCACTTGCACCTGCAGATCCCTGGACGTGTGCTTCCTTCTGGCTGGAGAGCTGAACACTTTCTAGTGCTCCTTCTCCTGCATGGCCAAGTTACACAACTGCAACTGTCATTTCTCAAATAAAAAATGAAGTATCTTGATCTGGGGATGTAGCTCAGGGCCAGAGTGCTTGCCTAGTATCTGCAAGGACCTTGGTTTGATGCCAAGCACTGAAAAAAAAAAAGTGTTTTCCTTAAAAATGATTTTCCTTACCCCTTGCCTCATTTGGTCATCATGTCACCCTGTCTCCCAGACTTACTATGCATTAAATGGTTATTAGGGCACCATTTGCATACCATCATATTTACCCACAGTGGGTACACAATGTATTAATGTTTTATATCTGTGCAACCTTCATTACAAAATCATTTTACCATTTCCACGATCTCACAAAGCCCCACCTTCCTACTTCGATCCCCGCTCTTTTGAGCTGCCTTTGTCTTTTCAGGACATCGCCCATATAGGAAATTCTGTAGTATGTAGACTCTTATATCTGGCTTAATTTACTTAAATAAAGTTTACCCATGTTGTGGCATATTTATTTTTTCATTGTTAAACAGTCTTCCCTTGTACAAATGCCCCACATTTTGTTGATCTGATCATGAACTGAAGGACGTGGCTTTTTTCCACCTTTTGGTTCTGTGAAGAATGCCACAATGAACATTCCCATACGTGTTGGTGTGTGGATATATGGGTTAATTTCTTTTGGTTAGATCCTTTGTAGTGAAATTTCATAGCTGTATGGTAAGTTACTTCTACTTTTTGGAGAAACTGATGTCCTCATTTCCAAAGAGGTCATGACATCACCAGTGTGTGATCACTGCAGTTTCTCCTTATCACCGTGCACACTTAATATTACCTGCCTTTAGCCTTGCAGTCATGCTAGCGAGTGTGTGGTGATATCTGTAGCTTTTGTTTGTGTTTCCTTGATAATTAACACACTTGAGCCTCTTTTACTAGGTTTCACTATTGAGCAAGGCTCGACAATGAGAAGGGTCTGATTATATAGGCCCTGCTAAGAGATTTAGTTCTGAGAAATTATTCTTTGAGGACAGAGATTTGAATGAATGGAAAAGTGAGTTGTGTCTTGGGGTGATACTGGTATTTTGAACTTACAGTCTTTGTTTTCTAATGAGTCATTGGATGAATTCAGAATAGCTGGGGAATAATTTCTTAGTGGTTTTAGCATGTTAAAAGTTACTTTATGGTGTGGAGTGGCAGGCTGTGGTGGGGTAAGCCTGTAAACCTAGCACTTTGGGTGGCCAAGGTAGGAGGATTGCAAGCTCAAGACCAATATGGACAACTTAGTGATTTGGCAGTGAACCCACCCCTACCCTGTCTTGTATTAAAAATAGAAAAGGGCTGGGGACATAGCTCATTGTCAAGATCCTGAGTTCCATCCTCAGTATTGCAAAAAAAAAAAAAAAAAAAAAAATCCTGTGGTGCTAAAAATAGTGGGAGTATATGTAAAAACAGTACATTTTTATTAATTAAGTTAAATTAACACAAGGGAAGTAATGTTTGGTTATCAGGCCAAACATCATTTCGTTGTTTTATCTGTTCTGAAGAATTCTTAAGAATCTTCCCTAACATGCATAGAAACTTACTTCTATAATATAATCCATATTTTATTTACCTTCATACCTAGGCAGGATTCTGTTTTCCCTATGCTGCATATAGACTGGCATAAGGCAAGACCCACTTTGTTGATGTAGCAGGACCTTGCCAGGAGTTTTAGTCCATTTTCTGTTGCCTTTGTGGAGTACTTGAGACTAGGTAATTTATGAACAGTAGAAATTTATGTGGCCCCTGGTTCTACAGGCTGGGTCTTCCAATTGCATGGTGCTGGTACCTGGCAGGGCCTTCTATCTGCATTACCATGTGGTGAGACAGCAACTGTGTGAGCTTATGTCTGTCCTCTTCTTAAGAAGTCACTAATACGCTCTCAGGGCCCCTGCCTCATGGCTTTATCTAATCCTAATTATCACTGTGGGGGTACAATTTCTGACATATGAATTCTAGGAGACACATTTAAACCATAGCTTATCCCTCACCCCCAAAATTCATGCCCTTCACACATGCAAAACACAATTATTCCATTCTAGTAGTTCCAGAATGTTAACTTGTTCCAGTACCAATTCAAAAGCACAAAGTTCAGAGTGTCACTTCAATCAGACGGGGGGAAAATCAAAGCATGCCTGGGTAAATTCACCCCAGCCACGAGCCTGTGAAATCTGCAGTTTTCTAAGAACGAATGCATAGGAGAAACATGCTCACTGTAGAAGGGAGGTAGGGAAAAAGAGAGAAGTAACAGACCCAAGAAGTCCAAAGCTCATCAAGGAAAGCCATGCCAAGTCCTCAAGCTCCGGAATAATTTTGTTGACTTCATGTCTTGCTTCTGTGCACAGTGGTGTGGGGTTGAGCCCTTCAAGCGCTGGGAAGCCATATCCCCCAGCTTGCAGGGCTCAGCCTAAGCGTCGGCTCTCTCACAGGCTGGAGTGACATGGCCACAGCTCTTCCTGGCTAGCACTGCACACTGTAATTTTACAGTTTTTAGTAGATTCTCTACAGTTCTGGGATCCTAGTGGTTGTTCTCCTGCAACTCCACAAGGTGTTACCCAAATGGAGACACATGCTAGTTGGCTCCACTCCTGATCCAAGTCTTTCCTGGGCCCCATGCTGCTCAATCTGTCCTTTGACATCTGTGTGGAGGAGCCACTCCTCCATAGCCCTTGCATCCTGCTTGGGTGCAAATTAGCACCACAAAGACACTGCTGCCACGGTTTACCACTTGCACCTTTCAGAGCAGCAGGGTGAGTCACACCCGCTTTTCTTTCAGTGGAAGGGCGCTGTGCTGGGATGTGGGGAGCTGAGGCTGGACGCAGCTCTACACAGGGAGCCTGTGGACACTGGCCTGTGTTTGTCCCCTGAAAACATCTTGCCCTCCAGCAGCTTCTGAGATCTCTGCCATGACTTCCGGTCCTTCTCTCAAGGCAGTGTGGACCTCTCTGTCCAAGCTGATCTTTTTAGTAAAAGGTCCCCTGACCACACCTTTGGTTTCTCCTGAAAATGCTCTTTCAGTCCCAACATGGCCAGACTGAAAGTTTTCTAAATCTTCTCTCATTGCTTGTAAATTCTCTCTTTGAACCACTTTCCCCTCTCAGGGTGTAAATGCAGCCGCACAGCAGCCTGAATGCTTTGCCACTTAGGTATTTCTTTCTCCAGATATTCTAATTCATTGCTCTGAAGTTCTGCATTCCATAGAGCCCTCAGGCATGGGACACCATCCAGCCAAATTCTTTGCCAATTTATAAGCTAAAGCGAAAGAGAAAGTAAAGAAGGAATAAAGAATTCTGATAATATTCATTTCAGAGCAAAGATTCATTTTCCACAATCAGTTTGCTTTTGAGGACTTCTGAGTTTAATTCAAATCAGGGAAGGTGAACGTGTTTGTTATTTAGTTTTCTTTGTTTTTTGAAAAACCGTTTTGTGAACTAAATATTCATGCCCTGCCCCCCAATTCATACACTGAAGCCCTAACCCCCAAAGTGATGCTGCATGGAGATGGGGCCTTTGGGAGATAGGTCATGGAATGAAAGAACCCTCTCATGGGATTAGTGTCATCTCCACCGTGAGAGGACACAGTGAGAAGGTTGCTGCCTGCCAAGAAGTGGGTCTCAGTAGAAGTGAGTTGGCCAGCACCTTGATCTTGGACTTCCTAGCCTCCAGCTCTTTGAGAAAATGTCTGGGGTTTAAACAAACAGACTACTGTACAGTGTTTAGAATCCACTTTGCCAGGAACTAAGCTTTGGTTTCCTCCAGGGGCTGCTATAGCGGCTGTGAGGGGACCTGACCGTGCCCTGTGCCCAGCTGAGGACACTCTAAGGCTCTCAGCCAGCTGTGCAGTGTTTAGCAGTGTCTCAACCCCACAGGCCCCCCTGCTCCCCAAGTCTACCATAGGCGCCTGTGTTGATATCAAGTTAACATCTCCAAAACGATGTCACATAAGTAGCTCCTTTATCGGCTGAGTCTTTTCTGGCCCCTTTCACTCTTGTGGATTAATGGCTTGGAAATATTTCTTCTCTCACGTTTTAGTGGGGTTTTAAAAGGAACAGGAATTAAATGTGTGTGACCAGTCTGTCTTTTAAACATGTTGGTCTGATTTTCTCTTTGAGCATTCCTGGCGTTAAATATTAGCATCTCGGTTAAATACCTTCTAAAAATGAATCTCACTGTTTTGCAGTTGTTAGAAGTGATATTAATAAGATAGGAGATATTAAGGATCATGTCTTGACAATCTGGTGGAATAGATGTTGCAACTGTTGAAGCCTGATACTTTTGAGGGGAGAAAGAAGATCTGGCTCCACTGATTTTACCTCTTATTCCTTCTATTTTCAACTTCTTTATTTTTCTAGCTAACTGGCTCTTGCTAATTATTTCATTAGTCATTTATAGTGATAGCCTTTTAATTGGTCAGTCACGTTTTTTCTACTTCATAAACTTTTATCATCATTATTTGTTCTTTTTTACCTTCTTTAGGTTTATTCTTTTTCTAGCTTCCTGAATTGAACACGTAGGGTATTTATTTTCACTTTTCTTTTTCCTTGCATACATAAATGTAAGGATAAAATCTTCTGTCAGTAGTGCTTTAGCACACAGGCCATGATTTGCTTTGTAGAGCTTTCATTACAGCTAGTTCTAGGCATTTTGCAATTTTATCTGTAATTTACTCTTTAACTCAAGGCTTATATAAAATTAGATTTAGTTTACAAACTATTTTCACCCCTTTTTTAGCTGCCCAGACCTAATTTAATTGTGTCTGTTAAAAAAAAAATTTTTACCCATGAATGTTAATTTCTGGAACCTCATGAAACTTCATTGGTGGCTTTAACATTGATGAGTTTTGTGTATGTTTCCAAAATCTTTTTTTCAAAGTCAGGATTTTAAATCACATTTTCTCAAATTGATTATAATCTTACTAATATTTTTGTCTTTTTGATGTATCATCCTCTGAAAAAGATAATTTAAAATCTTTTACTTTGAGCCAGATGTGATGGCTTACACCTGTAACTCCAGTAGCCCAGAGGCTGAAGCAGAAGAACTGCTGTGAGTTTGAGGCCAGCATGGGCTACACAGTTCAAGATTGGCCTCAACTATATAGTGATACACTGTCTCAAAAACAAAATAAACAAGCAAAAAAACACCCCAAACCAAACCAAACAAAAATTCCACTTTGTGGAATTACTCTTCTCCTAATTCTTCCTAGCCAGCATGGTGGTGCATGCCTGTAATCCCAGCACTCAGGAGGCTGAAGCAGGAGGATCATTGTAAGTTCGAGACCAGCCTGGGCTACAAAGCAAGTTCAAGGCCAGCCTGAACTGCATAGCTAGACCTTGTCTCAAAAAGACCAAAAAGAAAAAAATTCTCTCTTATATATCTTGAGATTCTGTTTCTAAGAGTATCCAGATTCATGATTACTGACTCTTCTTGGAAAATTGTTTCTTTAATCATTTTTGTAGAATGTCCCTTTATCTATCTTAATTGTATCATCCAATATTAGTACAAAATATGTTTTGATTAGTTTTCTTCTGATATGCATTTTCCTAAGATAAGTTTTATTATCTTATTAACTTGGATTTTATTTGTTTTTAGTGTGCTTTATGTAAGCATACATAAACATATCTGGATCTTGCTTCTGTTTTACCAGCCCAACTGAATAGTGTATCTTTGATGGATGAATTTATTATTTATATTCATCATGATTATTGATATATTCAGCCTAATTTGTACACCTTACTTTTTTTCATTTAAGTTTTTCTCCTTGCTTCTGTTTGTTTTCCTATTTCTTGTGATTAGTGAAATTTACTCACTTTTCTCACCTTGCTAATTTCAGTGATAACTCATCTTCCTATTTTTAGACATTATCTTTTAATTTTTACCACAAATACTTAATCTATATATTCTAACAATACATAATTCACTCTCTGTGTTTTCTGCAAAACTCAAAGTATTTTAGGCTGGGTGTGGTGGCTCATGCCTGTGATCCCCATAGGGGATCACGTGAGTTCAAGGCCAGTCGGGGCTACATAGTGAGGCCCTGTTTCAAACAAAAAAAAGATACCCCAAAAGAAATAAAATAAAATAAAACCAAAGTATTTCAGCACTATAATTACATTTGAAATTCTTTTGTGTAATGTTTAGTATCACTACTTTTAGTTTTAACGTTTTGATCAATATAAAAGCTAGGTCATATTTATATTGCTTTTACATTTTTGGCGACTAATCAAACTTACTGCTATGTGAGTTAGATTTGTCTGTCACTGCTGCTCCTGTCACCTTCTCCTTTTTGTTTATTTTTCTTCTTGTTGAGGTTCATCCTTTTGCACTTCTTTCAGAAAGAACCCGGTAGTAGTAATCCATTTTAGATTTGAACAGAAGATGGCCTTATTTTGTTCCCACTCTTACATAGTAGTTTAGTGAAATAGAGCTGAAGATCAATTGTTTTCTTCTCCGCCATTCACAAATATTACTTCCTGGAAGTGATATTTCCAGGAAGTCTGTGGCACCCATAAGTACTTAAAATGAATAGATGATTTCTCATCTCCATTAGATTTGAATGTTTTATTTTAATCTTTAAAATCCCCAAAGTTCACCAAGAGAGATTTAATTTGTAGATATTCTTGGCATGCAGTGCAGAGTTTCCAGGATGACTCATGACTTTCTTTAATTTTGGCAAATTCAAGCAATTTGGTTTTCCATTAAATCCCACCTCCCAGCTACTGAGCGCTTTCCTTACGGTGTCCTCTGGAGTTGTGGGCAGGGGAGGGATGGGTCTCCCTGGGGTATGCTTCAGCTGCCCCTGCCCCTCTTCTCCTCCCATTCCTCTCCCACTTCCTTGCTCCCACAGGTTCTTCTAAGAAGCGCTGCTTCTCAGACCTATGGGTCAGGTGACCGGCTTGAGATCACACACTGGTGACATGGGAGGAGAGCCGCTCTGTTAACTTGTTAACTGCCATAAGGGGGACCCGCCTAAGGTACTGTCCAAGTCAGGCATGTAGGTAAGGTTGAGGGTGTCCGCATGTGGGTGTCCTGCTTCAGGAGAAACCCTTGCTGGCTGCTCTCAGGGACAGTTCTACCCTCCTCACACACTGCACTACTGAATTGCTATAGTTTGCGACCTTGACTCAGCTGCATGGCTGGCCCCTTCCCGGGCTCCTTCTGCTCCTTAGTTGAACACTTCAGCCTGAAGTCTGGTTGAATGTCATCTGTGCCCTCTGCCCTGGGGGAGCGTGGGAGTTGGGTCTTCTCCCACCTTCTTTTCAACCTCTCCCCTGGCACAGATACTCTGGCCCTCTCCTCCAAGGCCTTCTATTTCTTGGTTCTTAATAGCCTTTTCTTCTCTGAACAACCTTCCTCTTGCATTTCAAAAACTTTGGCTTTCAAAGGTATTGTTTCTGAACTGGGATCCAGAGCTTATTTTGGATGTGAGAACTGAACATCGACTACTTTCTGTCTGTGTTTCCACCGTCCTCATTCTCCTTCAGGTTCTGTGGGAGCCGTATGAGGAGAAGAAGAAAGGCAAGCACAGGGATTTGTGTTCTAAGATGCTTTCTCATCCTTGCGTTGATGTGGCATTGGCACGATGCCTGGCATGCAGGATGCATGCATTACACTTTACCGTTTGCTTTTTATCATTAGCAAAGTATTCTCTTCTGTGGTATTTATTACTACAGGTGTATCAGTGCTAGGGATTTCTTCTTAGTGTTGCTCGGCTCTGGCCTTCCCAAGCCAAGTGCTCCACAGCCCCAGTTTCATCCCATGGATAGAGACCTGGTGCCTGGGGACCTGACTTTCCTTAAAATTTCTCCCAAGGACCATGGTGAAGCATTCAATTTCTGGGATAAAATCAAGACATCCATGGAGATTTATTCTCCTTTATATGTTGTCACCGAATCACATTTAAACAAGCCCAAACCTCCTTCTCATTTGTTTCCCTGTTGCCTGTTTACTTCCTTTTTTCTTTCAAACATCTATTGAATACAGATGTTATACTATTATACTATTTTATAGATGTTATACTATTTGAATTTCTGTTTCCAAAGTCAAACAGTGAAAATGCCTAAACCAAACAAAAAATGATGCCGCTGCATGAATGTGAAGACTAATATCCTGGCCTTATATTCCAATGAGGTTGTAAAGGTTTGCAGGACAAAAACGGAAGACTATGCAAAGAAATACATATATTAAGTTGCTTTGAGAAATATTTGTGAGTTTCTCCTGGATTTACTGCAACAACTTTACACTGGTGAGTCCAAAGAAAATGTAAATTGCTTGGTTTCCTATAAAAACTCTTAGTGTTGTGGAGAATAACCATACAAAGTAGCCACTGAATATTTAAGTGACAATTGTTGGGCATACCCCTATCATCTAGTGCCCTTTCCACTGTATAGCTAACACTCACACTTTGTACCAGGTGCTGTTCTAAGTTCTTTGCACATATTTACTCAGTCACATAACTCTAGGTACCAAGATATTTCTAGTGTTATGAGCATTTTTCAAATCGGATACAAGAAACACAGATAGTACTAATACTTCTATTTTTTTTTTTTGTACCAGGAATTGAACTCAGAAACTCTTCTATTTCATAGATCTGCTCTCCGTCTGCTCTTTCTGCTTCATAAAAGCCATCATGTCTTATAATGTGTTACTGTGATTTGATACCTGCTACCACTTGGATCAGGAGTCTCCCCCTAAGCTCATGTGTTAGATGCCTGTTCCTTAGTGTGCTGCCTTTGGAAGATGGTGGAACCTTAAGAATTGGGGCCTAGTGGGGGGAGGTAGGTCCTTAGGGATACCCCTCAGAGGGTGGGAACCTGGTGTCTTCTTTCTCCTTTTTTTTCCTAGGCTGCCATAAGGTGAGCAGCTTCCCCTACCACACACTCCTACATGTGTTGCCTTGCCCAGTGCCCTAAAGTAGTGATACTTACTGACCATGAACTGAGACCTCTGAAACTATGAGCCTAAATAAACCGTTCCTCTTTTGAAGTTGATTGATCTCAGTATTTGGTCCAATAATTGAAAGCTAACTAATAGATATGCCTTCTACATTTTTGTAAAGCTTGCGGTGCTCAAAAAATATACATATTCAACAAACTTTGGAAGAAAGTTCTTAAATCCTTTTGGGCTCTCCACTGGTCTCTGGAATTCTGACCTCTTCTAAACCCTTGATCTTATTTATTCTGCCTAAGACTTAGCAATGCACAGAATTGTGGTTTTCAGACCTTTCAGACCAAGTCAGAAACCAAAGTTTCACTTTAGGCTCAGCAGTTTGTTCCTTAAGCCAGGGCTCCAAGTAGGAGGAGATACAGCTGCTGCATTAGAGAAAAGGGTAAAGAACAGTCCTGGGAGCATGAAGAGACCTGACATGTCAAGTCCAAAAAGTGCTTGGAAACCAAAAATTGGATCCAAGGCAAATAACCAACAATATGAAACTGGCAAGGAGTCAGAGGACTGGGAGGCAGAGTATCTGTGCACAGACATGGTGATGTCATGTTGCTGAGCCCTCCTGTCGGCCTGCTGCTTAGTCCCATGCCCCAGGGAGACGAATGATCCTGCCTCTGCTTACCCCACCCCGAGAATGGCCGCCGTGCCTGCTCTGAGCCCGACCTTCCTTCCTGCTCCACCTCGTGGCTCCATGGGGGGATTTGGGTGGGTGAGAAGGGAGGCATAATGCTAAGGTAGGTACCCATGAATGGGGTCTATTTTGCGAAGTTGACCTCAACCCAAACTGTAAAAGTCTTTCATTTTTATAACAGATATAGTCACTTGGTGGCCATGGTGTTCAACAATCAGGAATTGAACACTTTGGGTGAAGATATATTTTGCAATCTGGATGTTATGCAGATATAGAACTGCTATTTTATTCCTTAGCCTCAGAATTCATGTTGGTAATTGCTTGCACTCTCTCACTCTCTTTTTCCCTTGGGAACCTGGACAATTTTTATATAAGATGATCTAAGAGACTGTGAAGGGATGGTATGATTATTGTTATGTACAAACCTGTAGTTTCAAGTTATAGCTTTGATGCCAACACGTGTGTGCATTTAATCCCCTGGATTTCTTTCCTGAGACCTTTGGAAGAAGCTTTTTAGTCTACTGCATTACACCTAGAACACTGCATCCACATGGCACATAGATTGCTTTTAATGTATTAATTTTAATCTTGGAAGCCTTTTTGGTTTAGGCTCTTTGGAGCTGGGGCTTTTTTCATTTTGCTTTGATTATTGTTTTGAGTAGATCTTACTTATAGGAGTCTATAATCTGGTGAGCAGGAATGAGCCTATTTACTCCCCAATTAGAAAGCATAGCTCTATATTTAGACAGTGATCTTAATTGTCAGTAAAGAAAGAAATACAATTGTGTAGTATGCAGAAATCAGGACAAAACTTTGGTACCTTTGTCCTCCTTGCTTGTAAAATCATTCAAAATCTAACTCACACATTCAACTATTAGTAGGTCTATGAGGTGTGAACTGGGAGGTGCGGCTCCAAGGAAAGCTAATCTGTGCAGAACCGGTGTTGGAAATCCAGAGGGCAGTGTGAATGGATCCTGCAGATTGCCTGGTGTGAACGTGATTCTATCTCTTTCCGATGGTGAGACTCAGTGTCAGCGACTGCCTTTTCTGAGACTGAATTTCTTTTTCTGTAAAATGAAATAGATATGAATGCCCAATTCAGATCAGGTATTGTTAGGGTTAAATAGGAATAGTAGTTTCAGGGAACTTATGTTAAATAATGTAAAAGAATGAAAAGATAACTTATGCAAAGGTGCTTATTTTGCCATTACTCATAATCGGAAAATTTGAAAGTCTGTTAAATGCGCACCAATAGGAGAATTGTGAAGCATGTTATTGAATAATTTTCTGGTGATGGGTTTTGCTGCTTTTCCACCAACACTATACAGATTAGGCAGCAAAATAAAGTGAACAGAAATCTCTAAATAACATACATTGAAAGTGTGACATAAAATGTATGTGTAGTACTATGAAATACATATAAAATATAAATATAACAGAAGCAAGGAACCAATTTCCCAGAATGCTAATAGAGTGGTTGAGTCATACATCTTTCCTATCAGTAAGTTTTTCTGTTACATTATTATATTGCTTTTCTAATTAAAACATAGTAGCATTCTTCATTTCTTTTATTTCTCTTATTTAGGAAGCAGTGTTTACTTCAGAAAATATAGATAATGCTGAAAAGTGTGAAGAATAAAATACTAATACTGTCATTAGTATTTTAACTTCTGCTGCTTCACTATTTTTATGTAAACATGATATAGAATATGTGTGTATATATGTGTGTGTGTGTGTGTGTGTATATGTGTATGTGTATATGTGTGTGTGTATGCACCTATACTGTCCAAATTACCATTGCTGTCTGCTTCTCAGGCTGTTGCTTTCATACCTTTTCTTTACCTTTGATCTTTCCCTACCCAACCTACTCTTTTCCCTGGAGCTTTCAATTCCTATGTCTTATTGAGAACACCAAGCAGCCCTTTGAAATGTTCTTGTATTTCTTGTCAAAAGTAATCTGTGGTGAACTGTGATCCTAATGCTTGCAGATACTACTCTTTTTCCTTGTGGTGCTTTGCTTCCATCACAGGCCCCAGCCAGTGATGGCGGGCATTTTCTCTTTCAGTGACGTCCACCCAGACCTTTGGCCCCACGCATCTGCCCTGGAGCCTGTGAGGACTTATCTCAGTGGAAAGTGGTTGAAGTCCATGCATTCCATTTGTTCTCTCTTCTAGTAAGCATTTATCTTGTTTGTTTCTTCTTGATTCAACTGGGAAACTGTTCTCTGCGCGATTCTCCCAGTATTAGGCAACACCTATATTTTATATGAATAGAGGTTTTTGTTAATAGATATACATGATCCGCTCTTGTGTACAGCACTTTCCTAGTGCTCTTCTGCTCTTCTTACCTTGGATCCCAGCTGTAACATTTTTTTGTGAAAGGAACTGTCTACTTATTTGTAAAATTCATTCTCTTTTGCTTCTTACTGGGCTAAAGAACACAGACAGGAAGAGTCCACTTTCCAGGTTAGGTTTGCGCAGATGTCCGTGATACTATCAGAGAATTAACTGTAGGGTGGGGTGGGTCTTCAGCTGAGAACTAGAGCTGAGTTAGAAACAGGTGCCCTGCAATTGCTCAGGAAGCCAGGCTGATGGAGCAGACCTTCTCCTCCGGGGACATGGCGCCTTCGGATAAATGCAGATTGAGAATGTCAATAACAAGTGACTGGTGAATGGATTTGGTGAGGAGGAACATGTGTGCCATCCATCAGCACATTGGCAGTGATGATGGTGGTACAGGTTTGCTTTTTCTTTTACCACTTTTATGCCATGGATGACCCAGCTAGGAATAGAGAGTAGGAGGGATCCGAAACTTCTTCTTTCCCCCTTTGTAAAAAGTGATTGTATATTTTAAAGGATACAGCATGTAGAACCCTGTTCTTCTCAATCCAGGTCTAACTAAATATGCTTGATAGTAATTTTTAGGGATGCCTCTAAGGACTTTCTAAGGGCTGCTTGTGATTCTTGTTTTTAGAGCTACTTTGATGTTTGTATTTTGTGGATGTTGTGAGAGAGCTGTGACAGAAGCACTTAAAACTTAGAGGTCCCTGATTTAAATGTAAGTGCTTTGTTGAATAGGCTTTTGTTTTTAAAATGATGGCCTTTCTTGACTTACCAGTAATGTTTCTAAAACGATAAAGAAATATACAAAGGCATCTCGGGACAATTATCCAAATAATATTTGAGGAATCTTCACAAACTATAAAATTCATGGTGCTGGATTTGAGAGTGAAAATTGGTATCTAATCATCTATTCCTTTACCAAGACACAGCATGCCTGCTCAGAAAATTGGTAGAAGTTAGGGGGCAAGATATTTCATTTCTTCTCTTTTTCCCCAGGCTGCAACCCCTGACCCAGAGCCTCATAAAATTGTTAGCATCTCTTTACTGTAGGGATGCCCCTCCCTGTGACATATTTCTGCAGTATTTCCTGAAGCTCATCAGGAATGTGGGCAAACTAGCAGTGGTATAGTGTATGCAGGACATATTTAATAGGATGGTGTATTAGTCTGCTTTCCAGTGCTCTAACAAAATATCAGAGGATGGGTACTTTATAAAAAAAAGAGAAATGTTTTGCACAGAGTGTTGGAGGCTGAACATCTAAGATTGGACAGCCTCATCTGTTTATCCTCTGGTGAGGACATCCTGGCAGGTGGTATCATTATGGCAGGAACTTGTGCTGAGGCCATCACATGATGGGTGACACAGGGAACCAGAGATATTCAGGGACTAAGCTTTCTCTTTCCATAACAATCTGCTCTTACAGCATTGAACTGGTGTCCCATAAGAGGTGCACTCATCCCTTCTCAGGCCCATGCTTTCAGTGACTTAATCACCTTCTACCACTTCCCATTACTACCACTCTGGTGACCAAGCATCTGGCACATGAAACTTTAGAGACACTCAGACTAAACTGGAACCACAGTAGGTATGTAGTGGTAGATGCACGTGACTCATATTAGCAGAGACTCAGCTGTAGGACTGTGTGGCTTTTCAATTTAGTACTAAAGTACTATGGCCCTTACAATGGACAGGAAGCTCTGTCCATGAAACAGAACTTCCACCAGCAGTAGAGAAATGGCTCAAATCATGGATGATCCTGAAGGTAGCAGGCAAGCTGAAATGAACTTTGTGAGTCAAAGATGTTTTGTTTTGTGAAGAGACAAGACTGAGAGACAAAAAGGAGGCAGAAAGTAGCATGCTGCTGCTGAAGACAGCAAGAGAGAGCAGGCTGCTTGAGAGGAGGCTGCTGTGACCGGGCTGGAGCAGAGGCAAAGCAGGAGTTGGGCCCTGAGGTGGGGAGCAAGCTCCTTGGAGCATTCTGTGCTGAGGGCAGAACAGCACATTCCAGGGAATGAAAAGTCTTACACTCTTTTGGCCAACAGAAAAGCTCGGCCCAATTAAAACTGTCCAGAAGTAAGTTCTCTGCAGTCAGATGACCAGGCAGAGGAGTGGGGGAGATTCCCTTTGCAGGCAAACAGTCACACATGTTTGTTGATAGCTTGTTTATGAAGCTCAGGGGCAAAATATTTTGGATGGGTCTCCATGTACAGCACTACTTCATCTGGCTTCTGCAGAGGGTGATTCATTCTGGAGAACAGTATGATTTCGGTAATCTAGAGGATTATCCCGTCAGGACTCCCTGTTTTTCTTAGACTCTTGCCCCTTGTAATCCATCCTTAGTTCCCTGAAGTGGAAACCCCCCCCTAAACTTTAACTCCCATTACCAATTCTTAGTAGAAAACAGCTTTCAGATTACAAAGAATTAAAGAAAGATAAATTCACAAGCTTGGTAGAACTATACACAAATTGCTTATTATTTACAGTATAGGGGAAAATCATTATCTTTCAGGCAAAGTTTTATTTTATGAAATTATGCTCTGTAAACTTAAAAAGTAGTCGAGTAATTTCTTCATAGTTAACTCAGTAATTTAAATACTGCAAATACCCAGGCATTGTACAAACCAAAGCATGGGATGATGCTGTATACATGTTTTATAAGTACCGCACGCTAACCGATTGCATCACTGGAGCGTCCAGTACACATGTTTTAGTAGTAGGGAATGAATCATGTTTGAAATGCACTACTAGTAAGTGGAAGTTTTATGTCAGAAATCTTGAAGCTACTATGTCTTGCCATGCTGTAGGATTAACCAGTCAACCCACAACACAATGAATTAATAACAGGTTAAAGAGCAATTCATATTTTGAAAAGCAAAAACGGCAGCAATTAAAAATTACAGATGATTCAAGACAGCAAAAATAAAAAACTAATGAAGTGTCTCTACCCCACTGTAAATTTTACAATCCATGTGTTCAGGTGCAGTGGGACTTTAGCGAAGTCAGAGCCTCATGTGATGGCCATATTTTTTAGGTGAATACTGATTTATAATTTTTGTTAAGCTCAGTGAATTTGCTGATTTGGTCTATGGGTTCTGAATTTTAGTTTTGTTTAATATCTCAATTAGTAAGCTATATATTAGTAACTATAAGTAGTAAAGATCTATGGAATTATGAATTCCTCACTAAAGGAGTTCACAGACTTTCAGACAGGTTAACCAGACCCTAAGGACTATTGAGAAACACTGAATGCAATGTCTTTGGGTTAGGAAGAAGAATAAAGGTCTTGCCTGGAACCAGGAGACACACACTTTTTACCAACCTTGAGGGTATAGAAAACTTGACCCTGAGGAATGAGACACGGACTTATGTAATATCCCTCTCCCACAAGTTGAGAACTGTTCTTCAAAGCGCCACATTTTTTAGAAGAATTTTGAGTGAAAATGATTCTGAAGATGTGTGCTAATCAGTTCTTTGCCTTTTATCTAGAGTGTACTCATACCAGTTAAATGGTCTTGGTCATCGCTATTAATATTAGTTGTTGCAAAACACTGTAATAAAAATCATACTTACAGGGTTCTCTAAAAGTAGAATACTTGCCTCTAAATTACACAATCCTATTCTATTTCATGAATCCAGAATTTTAACAGATTTTTTTTGTCTTCTTTGCTATCTTCAGTTTATCAGTCCTCACTTCTCCAGTCTGTCTTGACCAGACTTCTAAACCATTACTTCTGATCTGAACCAAAACCTACTACCTTGCAAAGGACTTTTCTGTTTTAAAACGTATTCTAAGTATGTATGGACCTTTGTAGGTAAAAAGCTTTAAACTTTCGATTCATTTATGAAAATAGCATAGGAAAGCCTTGCCTGGACCTTGAGGCATTGCTTTGGATGGACACAAATGGAAACAAAAAGATCTTTTTCTTTTTGCTTATGTCATTAGTTTTAGTTTACTGTTTTACCAATTCTAATAATAACAACACTGTACATTTTAAGGGTATTCTTCATTCTATAAACATTTTCAGCCACTTGTTTTCAAACGGTACTCACCAAATTCCCGATAAGTAGGTAGAGCTAATAGTTACATTTCATTCATTCATTCATTCATTCACTCATTCATTCATTCATTCATATGGCTGACTAGTACTTATTGATTGTCCCAGGTTAACTCGTGTTGGAGAGAATAACGATCAAATCAAATATTTAATATTAAAGAAATACTTCAACAGGTAGGGCACAGAGGGCTATAGTACAGGGACCTCAGCTAGGTAACACTGCTGGTGGATATGTGTCATTCCACATTTGTTCAAACCCCTAAGAAGTCCAGTATCCAGAGGAAACCTTGTTGAAAACAAAGCAGTGTGGATGACAACAATATGTCAGTGTAGGTCCTTCAGGGGCAACAAATTTGCCCATCTGGTGCTTGGTGTTGATAATGGACAGGTGCTATGTGCATGGGTGGGGAGCACAGTAATTTCCTCTTATCTATGGTTTGTCTTTCTGGAGTTTCCATCACTTGTGGAGACCACAGTTACAAATATTCAGTAGAAAATCCCAGAAATAAGCAATTCATAAGTCTTAAAATTGAGTACCATCCTGAGTAGTGTGATGAAATCTCAGGCCCTTCTGCTCCATCTCCTGGGAGATGCGTCACTGCTTACTCAAACATGCTCTTCCCATCTATGCTGCCCTCCTGTTAGCCACTTACTTGTCTTGTTTATCAGAGCCGCAGCTACAATTTTGCAGTGTTCTGTCCACATAACCTTTATGTTACTTAATAATGGCTCCAACGTGTAAATTGCCAGCAGTGCACTTAAGAGTATGCCAAAGGGAAGCTGTGAAGTGGGTGCTTTAATTGACAAGGTGAAAGTTCATCATAGGTATTTATACAGAGAAAAACAATAAGAATAAACAAAGAGACTTGAGCAAAGTCAGTAGTTTCAAGCGCCCGCTGGAGTCTTGGGACATGGCTCGCGTGGCTAAGCAGGCACTACTGTACATGAGACGTCTTGGTATCTTCTGCCCAATTTTGCTGTGAACCTGAAACTGCACTCCAAATAAAACCTGTTATAAAAAAAATTGCAAAACCTTATGCTAAGTGAAAGAAGGTAAACCCAAATTACCATGTATTGTTTGCTGTCATTCATATGTAACATCCAGAACCCGCCAATCTGTACAAATAGAGTGCAGATTAGGGGTTGCCAGGTGGCGGTTGTTGAATGGGTATGTGGTTCCTTTTTGGGGTACTAACAGTGTCCTGAAAGTAGGCAGTGGTTCCAGTGATTGTACAATATGGTGAATGCCTACAAAGGGGAATACAGTGAATTTTATGTTATGTGAACGTTTCTGCAATCAAAAAATATTTTAAGATCTACAATACAAGAAAAAGAAATGTCACTTTGAAAACTCAGACAGAATCTTGCTTTTGAATATGATTTCTTGTAAGAACGTTTTAAAAAGAGCATTCTCGATGACTTTGAATGTGAGAAGATATGGTTTCAGAAGCAGGTGCAGAGAGGTGTAAGAAGACCATTTTCCAAGGTTAGGACAATAAAATGACGTGATACGGAAGTCATGGGAGATATATGGAAAGTTTGAAATACCATTAAATTGCATAGAAAAATTTAAATCCAGTGAAAAGAGATCAAAAGCTGGACTGACTGTGGAAAAGAGAATCACTGGGCCACACCAAGAAACTGAAGAATTCTGTCACAAAAGGAAAGAACAACAGACCGTGGTGATGGTGTAGGTAGTAAACAGAGTGGGCAAAGAGGCAGAGAACTCAAAACAATAGACTCAAAAGTCAAAAGCATAACTGAATTTTTTGAGACAAAATAAAGACCTAACAAGGAAGAGAGAGAATATAATATTTCATAAAACATTGTTAAAGGGGACTTAATACACCATGTGTAAAATGCGTATGATAGCACAGGTTTATAATTCCAGGACTCTGGGAGGCTGAGGCAGGAAGACCACAAGCTGGAGGCCAGCTTGAGAAACATAGCAGGATTCTGCCTCAAAATAAGGAACAAAAAAGGTCTGGGAATATAGATAGGTGGGAAAGCCCTAGGCTCAATTCCCAATACAATAAAAATAAATAAATAAATAAATAAAAATAACATGATGCCCGTTCAAAAAAGAAAACATTATATAAAGTGTAGAAACAAGATAGATTGGTTACCTGCAAAGAAATGATAATAGGCTAGAAACACATTTCTCTGAAGCATAGACTCATAGAAGATATTGGAAGAAAGTCTATATAATTTTAAGGAAAAATTTTCATGAAACAAATATATTTATTTTCCCAGCCAATTTATCATATGTGTGAAGCTACAGCAAGGCATTTCTAAGTAAGATCCCAGAAAATGTAATATAAATCTATGTCTTCTTCCTACAGTTGTTTAAGTAAAGTGGTATGGCCACTGTGGAAAAGTTTGGCAGTTTCTTATAAAACTGAACGTGCAATAAGCATATGAGCTAACAACTACATTCTGGGCATTTATCCAGAGAAACGGAAACTTATGTGCACAAAGGACTGTGCATGAATGTTTATAGCTCATTATCAGTAAGAATCCCAAACTGGAAACGTCCTACATCCTTCAAAAGAAACTCTCTTAAACTGCAGCACAGCCATGCTTGTGGAATAGTACTTAGCACTAGAAAAGAACAGACTGGGGCCAGGGATGTGGCTTAGTGGTAGGGTACATGCTTAGTATTCACAAGGACCAAGGTTTGATTTCCCCACATAAAAGAGAGCAAACTGTTGATGAACACAGCTTCAATAAATGTCCAGAGAATTATACTGAATATAAAAAGCTGAAAGTAATCTACTATATGATTCTATTTATATAACATTCTGGAAATGCAAAATGAAATGGAAAACAGACAAGTCCTTGCCAAGCATTAGAGTTGGCTAGAGTTGGGATGTAGGGAAGGAACGTGTGATCAGAAAAGGGACAGATGAGGGATCTTTGCGGGGGAGAAACTGTCCTGTACACACACTGTGGTGGTAGATATGCTGACTGACACATGAGATAAACATGTATACATCTAAACACACAGACAAATGAATGGGTACAAACAAAACTGGTGAATTCTAATTAAGATCTGGAGTTGACTTCAATTTCAATATCTTGGTTGTAATATTGTGCTATCTTTTTGCAAGATGTTATTGTTGGGATAAATCAAGTAAAGGGTCCACAAGACCTCTTTATTATTTCTTACAAGTGCACATGAACCTATAATTATCTCAACTAACATTTCAATAAAAAGTTACTTGAGTTACACTCTCCTTCTTGAAAATTTAATCAAATTAAGATTTTAAGAACAACATGCTTTGGTAGAAAGACTAAATATCTTTGCAGAATCTCATTCTAATGGCAAAAGTAATTTTCTGAAAAGGACTCTGCAAAATGAAAAAACTAATAATTGAGCTTTAAAAAACCTCATTTCATATTAATAAGGAAGAGAAAATGAAGGAAATAACACTGGAATAAGTTTCTTTTTCAAGCAGCAGGTCATCAGAATATACTTTTTCATTTTGGTGAAGGAATAAGGATATTTTTAAAGATAATACAAAGTAGAATTGAAATAAGTTGTGTACCTTTGGAAGCACTAGGGAAGGGTAAACAAGTATATTGCAAAACAAAGAAGGTAAGAAGAAGCAAGTAAGAATAAAAAATAAAAATCACAAACAAAATAACATAAGAACAAGCATTGGCCATGAAAATAAAAATAAATAAATGCCCTGAGTAGGATTAAAAAATTGTCAGATTAGTAGTATAAAGAACAACATCAAACCATATACTTTTTTTAAAAACAAGGCTACTTACTGTAAGTATTCAGAAATTTGAAGATAAAAGGTTAAATATTCACTCTGGGAGGCTGAGGTAGGAAGATCACACGTTTGAGTCCAGCTTGGGAGACTTAGTGATTTACAAGATTCTGTCTCAAAATAAAAAAACACAAAAAGAGGGCTGGAGATGTAGCTCAGTGAGTAGGCCCTGGGTTTAATTCCCAGTACCACACACACACACACACACACACACACACACACACACGCATGCCTACACACAAATGTGCTAAATAGTTATCCAGATATTGTCGTTCAATGGTAGAGCACTTGGCTAACGAGTGTGAGACCTTGGGTTCAGTGCCCACAAAAACAAATCAAAACTGCAAACCAGGATAAATAAACAAAAACCCAACAATAAATATGTGGAGCAGCTAAGTTAAAGAAAACAAAATCAGCCCCCAGTATTTGCAAAACCTGGATAGGAATATAACCTGGATAGGCATGCACCCCATAGACCTACATATCAAAACTAGAAGTCAATCCAACCATTACATGAAACATGCTCCTTGCACATACTCCTTCAAAGCAGCCTTAAAGTAGAATCACAGGTAGATTTCTGGTACTTACGAATTCCTTGTAAATTTCGTGATGGAATGAGGCAGGCCTGGGCTGATGGTGCCCTGGTCTTGCTGTGCCAGGCCTACCCTTTCCCTTGCAGAAGAACTTGTGGAGTACTCTTCTGACCACCAAACATACATGCTCTTCCCCTCCTAACCCCAAACACTTGTCTTTGTCCACTCTCTGGAGCTGGAGATGTGCTCACCGCCTCCTCCAAGGGTGACCTCGGAAGGTGAACTTGAAAAGAGGCTGCCAAATTGTACCCCTTTCCTTTCACGTAAGAGCGCACAGTGAAAATTCTGTGGGGCTCCATTGTCTTTCACCATGAGCGCTTAGACACGCCTCCAGTCCTAGGTTGCCCAGAGTTCCCGGATGAGGGTGCCGTGGGAGTCGGAGAAGTTGCTGAGGACCATTTGCTTTGAGTTCAAACAAGTCAGCTTTGCACATTTAGCTGCTTTATATGTTGGGCTCTGAAAAAATCTGCATCCTTAAAAAACAAAATAAAATACACTTGTCAGTTTCAATTTGAATGACTCAACCATTTTTTAATTGTTGGGTATTTAAGTTGCTACCAATTTAATATCCACTTTACCTTAATATCCACTGACATACATTGCTTTTTAAAACTGCAGTGCTGGGGGGGGAAACTAGAACCTCTACTTTGTTATAAATACCTTCCCCATCTTCTCTATCTGATTAATTATATTCTAATAAAGTTTTTTTTATGTGTGATAGTAGAGAATTGAACCCAAGGCTTTTGTATTGATCTATATCTTCAGCGTTTTTATTTTTGCTACAACTAAGTCCCTGTGTTGCTCCGGCTTCACTCCAAATTGCAATCCTCCTGCCTCAGCCTCCCAGAGCTCAGGGCTTAGAGGCATGTGCCACCATTTCCAGCAATATATTGACTTTTAAGTGTTTCCCAAAGATCTATGCATTAAGGCTTGGTCTTGAGCTTGACTTTGTTAGGAGCTGATGGGAATTTTAAGAGTTAGGACCCATTGGGAGGTCTTCTGGTTATCAGAGGTGTGCCCTCAAAAGGAACAGTGAGACTCCAGCCTTCTTCTCAGTGTCTTTCATGCTCTAGCCACGGGATAAGCAGTTGTCTGCACCTTCTACAATGTGCTGCCACAGGCCCAAAGGAAGTCGAGGCAACTGACCACAGAGGTGTGAGCCAAAAGAAAGCTTTCGCCTTTATAAACTGATTATCTCAGCTATTGGTTATGGTCATGGAAAGCTGACTAGTTCAGAAATCTTTCACTAAAGGCCTGTTGGGTGTTATCTTCTATCTGTATAGAAACTCTTCCTTTTTTCTGTTTTTCTTGTTTAAAAATATTTTTCTCAACTCAGACTGATTTTCTTTTCCAGATGTTCTAACAGAAGCTCATATTAGCTTCATCATACCATTCTCTTGCCTTTAGATCCTTCTACACCTTTTCTCTTAGTAAAATGAGTTGCTTTAGGAGATCTTTATAAGCTCTTGTTCCCAGAGGAGGGACTCTAGTGCTTGTGAGATGAGTATGTACTCTGTGCACCTCTTCTCGTTCAAGCTATGTGCCCACTCAGTTCGTGAATGCCGAGCTTCTGCAGGCATACAGAGCAGCGGGAGGGTTGGCTAAAGCACGGGTTTCTAGGCTATGTCTCCAGAGAGCTGCACCAGCATCACAAAGCTTACAATGCTGCTGGTCTGAATACACACTTTGGCAGGCACAGCATTCACTAACAATCTTTTATCATTCATCTTCCTGGGAGGATTTTCTTAAGAGGAGGAAATGTTCTGGTAGCTGATGGAAACATGTGCATCTACTTGCAAGTTTCCCTTTACCCCATAAAATAGCAGAAATTCTGGTTTTACAACCATGTGTGTATGTGTGTGTGTGTGTGTGTGTGTGTGTGTGTATGTGTGTGTGCGCGCGCGCATGTGCGTCTGTGTGTGTGTGTGTGTGTTTCATTAGCTGAGCTATTTTCTCTGAGTTTGATATCCTTTGGAAAACTGACAAATCTACTTTCTAGTCCACATCCACCAAGATCTACCTCTTGGAACATGTGGAGCCCATTACAGTGGTGGTGTTGAGCAGCTGGCTGGACAGCTTTCCTACCAGGCCTCTCTATCTTCTGCCTCATTGCCACTGCAACAAATTAAACATCTTTCTTCCTAATCACTTCCAAAAACTGCTTACAGATTTATGTCCATTAGCGGATGTGTTTAGAAGCAGAACTCTGTTCTTCAACAATTGGCACTTAAAGGATTGTTGGAGAAAGACAGAAGTAAATCACAGCTGTTATCACAAGGAAAGAAATTCTGAAATGTAGAGGTCTCTTATGATGGAGGGGGTGATGGGTAGAAGCTCTGTGCTTCCTGGAGGGTAACGTGTAGCAAAGATGTAAGATAGGGCTGATGTAAGGAGAGGAAATAATTCTGAGGAAGAGACTAATTACCCTCAGAACTGGCTTGTAATGAAGGGCTGATTATAGCTGGGAAATTGCCTTCTTTTGATTCTCATGCATTTAATGGTGCTACGGAGAAAAGGGCTTGGGTGCCTTGGCTCCTGCCCAGGATAATAGTGTTTAATAATCATGAATGCTCAGTTTGGCCCTGGTGGAGTTTGCAGGGTGGGATATTGGCTCATTGGTTCACTAAAGCCCCTTCATGTTTTTTTGTACCTCTCATCCCAGTGACCTCCCAGCATTATCTTTAGAACCTGCTTGAGGGGTGTTTGAGGTGTGGGCATGGGGCAACAGTAGCAAATATTTCCCTTGAACGAATTTTTTCTTCAAAAGTAACCACCAGGGAAAAACTAAAATATCAGGAAGTGTATTATTTGCTGACACCCTACCCCTACCCAAAGGGTTGCCTACCCCAAAAGTTGCTTTCTGTGGCAGCCCATAGATGGTTCAATGGTCAGGAGTTGGCAGTACTTTCAGATTTTTGTCATGGGAAGGGGTCACTTAAATACAACATGAGCACATGGCTTACATTGCCTCTCAGAAGTAAAAGAAGCATGGACAACAAATGCATGCTGGCTTCTATTTCTGAGCATGATTACTCCCTTATCCAATGACTTGGGTCATAATCCTTCTTAACATTGTCATATGTATTTCTCCAAGTTCTTCACGGGAAATTTAGCCAGCTTAAATACAAGGAAACATTTTTAAATTCCTATTGCCAAGATAATGAAATATGATAGAGTATAGATTGGAATCTAATCAGACCCTCAAGTCTTAAAGCCGCTAAACTGTGTCAGGAAATATCTGTCCAATCAGATCTCTGTCCCCCCCAGCTCCTCAGTCTCCTTTTGGGGTGTCCAGATCCCTACCTATTTGCAGGATTAGGAGAGGCCCTCAACGGCCAACATGTTAAAGGTTTGGTCTTCAGTTCGGTGTCACTGGGGTGCACATTTGCATCCTTGAACTCTTGAAGGAGCTCAAGAGATTCCAGACCCCTTCTCTTCCCCTTCTTTTAGTTTCCCTGCTGTGAAGTGGACAGTTTTACTCAGTTACATGGTTTAACCATGACATGCTTCCTTCCTAAGGAATGAAAACAGCGGGACAACTGATCATGGATCAAAACCCTAAGACAAAATAACCTTTTTGCCGCATAATTCTATTATTTCAGGTTGTTGTTACAGTAGTGGGGGCCTGGTTCAAATAGCCATGTAACTTAAGGGATCATTTCTCCTCAGGTGCTGCTGAAGTCTCCCAAGGAAGAACACATCAAATCTTCTCTCCCTCAGGGTCGTGTAGGGGACTTTGGAGTTTCAGGGGGACAGGGATTTGGCATTTATCCTTCAGAGATGTCATCTAGAGCACAGAATTTCCCACCCTGTAAATTGGGGCAATGTTAACTTTCTCCCTATATCCTCAGAACTTGGAGAGATGAGTACTTCCTTAATAATAATTTATAGCAGGGTGAGAGCAGCTCCTCATTTTTTCCACTTATTCTCCTAGCCCAGCTCTTACAATGGCATCCACACCTGCCTCTTAAATAGAATCTCTTTAGGCTGTTGGAAATATACGCCCACTCCTCTCTCCCAACTCCAGCAGAGCCCCTGAGTCAACCAACCTACCAATCTCATCCCTTGATTTCAAATGCAACATTTCTCCTAACCAATACCTAAAAAGTATGAAGCTCAAGGGTTGGCCTTGCTTTAACATTGAACTTGAATGACAGAATAGTTTTACTACTTCTCTCCCAAAGTCCTCTGCCTGCATTGCGATGTTAGTGAGCAATGTGAGTTCAGGACAAAGCCAGAGATTTTGGAGCCTTTAGGCAGGGTAATAACTGGGGGTGGTTAACATGATGTTTTACAAAGGAGTACGGGATGTCCACTTTGGGGAGGCTGAAAGTGGCTCTGGGTGTCACTGAGAAGGACCAAGGTCATACCCGCATGCCCATCCCAAGAAATAAGGGGAAGTGTCTGACTCCCTAATCCTAGAGGGCAGTTTGTAGACCAATATCACTGGACCTTTCTCCACTTTGGGAGAATTTAGTCCCAGGACACCCTTGAAGGGGTCCATTAAATTTCCTCCAATCATACAGTTTTGTCCATGAGAAGAACCCTATGAAATAAGACTTTTCTCTACTTCTTTCCATTTCTAACCTGGTCTAAGGTGACAGTAGTATTTTTCTCTCCCTCACAGACAGGAATGCCAGCTACCTTGTTACTTACCCTTAGTCTTAGCTCTGTTAATGGTAATGTTAATTAAAAGCCCTTGCCATTCTCAGTCCAATAAATTCAGCCACATGTTTTAGACAGGATCCTCAACTGTGAGTACTGGTCCAAACACAACATAAAACTTGAGGCAAATACCTCTTTTGCTTGAGAGCACTTAGTTCAAACTTGTAAAAATATAAAAAGCAAAACCCCCAAAGACATCTCAGATGTTATTGTTGAACCGTGTATACAAACCCATCACCGTTATCTACTTTGCTATCTAGCTTAAGGAGTGAGAATTATTTATCAAAAAAATAAACCACTTTGCTAATAAAATCAGCCTGCAGCCCTCTTAATTAATGCATTATCAGGGTTAAGAACCTAGGGTCAGAGGAACAAACCACATTTGATTTTTGTGAGGAATGTCTGGCCTTTAATTTAATTACCAACAATTTATCTGGGAATAGCATAGGGACATATGAGAGATAAACTTGCCACTAGAGTCTAACTCTTAAATTAGAGGTTAGAAAAACAGAAACTAAAGAGTCATTCTAAGCTAAGTATTCAACTAGTATGTTTTTATAGGAATCATAAAACAAACTACAAGGATAAAGCATGGCTCACTGATTATTTACTCTAGATAAACAATGAAATGTTTAGGAAATCTAATCTTCTACTGTTTTAGAATCCTTTTAAGTATTTCTA
This sequence comes from Dinomys branickii, assembly GCA_004027595.1. Classification (NCBI taxonomy): domain Eukaryota; kingdom Metazoa; phylum Chordata; class Mammalia; order Rodentia; family Dinomyidae; genus Dinomys; species Dinomys branickii. The sequence continues at coordinate 27,379 of PVLD010004621.1, forward strand.
TAGGTTATCGGGGATCTAGCCACATGCTATCTCTTCCATTTTTGAACTGTTTGCAGCCTTTGGAGAGGAAGAACTTTCCTTTTTAATTTGTAAGGAACGTGCTGGGACTAGTAATACAAATTTCCATTTACTAGGTTGTAGTTATGAACCTACTGTCAGGCACTATATGCAAAAATTAACTGGCAACCCATTCAGGTCGTCTTCTGTCTCTGTCTCAGGTAGAAGTGTTCTTTCCTCCCAATAAATATATTCTGCTCTTAGAAAAGAATTAACTAAAATTAACTTAAAAATATAAAAATAAACTGAAGTTAACTAACATAAATATAAAATCCAAGACTATAAAACATCAAGAATAAAATGTAGGACAAAGTTCTTGTAACCTTGAATTAGGCAAAGATTTCTTAGCTTATGAAACTAAGACCACAATCCGTAGAAGAAAAAAATGGTAAATTGAACTCCATTAATAATAAATACTTCTGTGTTCTGGAAGGTTCAGTTAGAAGATTGGAAAACAGACCATGGGGAGGGAAAGAATACAGCCATGCTTGCGTGTTTGATGTTTTGGCCAGTGGAAGACTTCATGCATGAGAGTGGTCCTTTAAAACTGTAATGGAGCTGACAGTATCTTATAGCCTCCTGACACAGGAACTGTGGTAACATAGTAGTACAACAGAATGCTCATCTGTTTTTGGTGTGCTACTGGAAACAGATGTACTACATGACCAGTTGTATAAAATATGACACCCACACTCATGGACAGCACACAAAACTTGACAATAGATAACTGTGACTGGCTGGTGTACTTGCACTTTTTATGGGTGTTTTATAGTATACTCCACCCATGTATGCATTTAAAAAAAGGAGTTAAGTCTGAACAATATGCTGGGTGACACTAGCAGCCAACTCATTCATTTTGGGTTTGATATTTCTTTGTTGTATCAAGAGGCCGCACTGAGTGGTTGGTGCACACTTTTCATATCTGTGTAAGGACAACCCTGATGTCCACACAGCTATGAGATTCTCAAACAACACAATTTGGAATGTGTCCCTGTGTTCAAGGAATGCACAGCTATGTTTGCAAAGTGCATATCTGACACAGGTTTTGGATTCAGAATATGTAAAGAAAACTCTGAGAACTCCATAATAAGAAAACAAACAGCACAATTTTAAACAAGAATGAGGCTAAAGTAGATATTTCACTCAAGAAAATATATGAGTAGTAAATTAGCACATAGGTTCCCACATTATCTTTTTTTTTTTTTTGCGGTACTGGGGATCAAACTCAGGACCCTGCGCTTGCTAGGCAAGCGCTTATTCCACTGAGCTATATCCCCAGGCCCCGGTTCCCACATTATCAAGGAAATGCAAATTAAAGCCATATATACTAGCAGAATGGGTGAAAACAACTAACCAAACTTAAGCAAAATGCAGAGAGAGAGAGTAAGACACATATTAGCAGTACTGAGTTTTGGAGAGAATCAGAGAACTGGATCTTTCATTCAATGTTGGTGACAATTTAAATGTTGTGACCACTTTGAAAAATGATTCAACAGTGTCTTATAAGCTCAGAGGTGCCCTTGCCATTCCATCCAGAAATTCCACCCCTAGCTATTTATTTACCCAAGAGAAATGAAACATATTTGCTGAACAACTGTACATATTTAAGATTGGCTACTTACCTACAGTGCACAAACACCAGAAATAACCTAGTTGTCTTTAAACAGCTATATGGTCAAGCAAACAATCTGTGCTAGCTCAGCTTAAGGGTCAAGCTGACTGAATTAAGAGACTCTGGGAGAGGTGATTAGATCATAGGGGCTGTATACTCATAAATGGATTCATCCACTTATGTTCACTGTTGAGTGTGAGATTAGGAGGTAGGGTCTAGGGGTCAGTGAGCCATTGGGGGCGTGCCTCGGGAGGGTCAATCACTTGCGTGTTCTTCCTGTATGTGCTGCTTCTTGCCACGAGGAACTGAGCAGCTTTGTTCTACTATGACCTTCTGCCGCGAGGTTCTTGCCTAGAAACAAGCTGACTGTAGGCTATACCCTCTTTACCTTGAGCTGTAATAAACTCTTCCTCCTTTAAATTGTGAATATAGGCCAGGAATAGTGAACCTATGGCACCCATGCTGCAGCGGGTGGTTTGTATCCTTCACTGAAAACTCTAAAACATTCACCATCATTGCTATCGCGTATTATGTCCCAGCAACAGGAAAGACAATCAATAGCAATGATATATCTATGCGATGTAGTACTACTGGGCCAAGGTTGGAGCTATTTACATGTGTAACAATGTGGAAGAATATCAAATATGATATGATGAAAGATGCCAGACTCAAAAATTATAAACTGCATGATTCCATTGACATGTCATTCCAGAAGTAGCAAAACTACAGAGACAGCAAACGTTGGTGGGACTGCGAGTGGTGAGAACTGACTACAGGAAGCTGGAGGGAGTTTTATGAGGTGATGGGACTGTGCTGTGCACTGGTTGTGGGGTATGCATTTGTTGAAATTAATAGAGCTACTCGATAGAAAGATGTTGTTCTGTGTGAGATTTATCTCCATCATTGCTATCTCCTGACTTCAACTATTCAGAAAGGGTAGTCTTCATTACCCCACAAATTCTAATTTGTATTCCTCTGCCCACAGTTACTCTCCCTATCTTATTTCCAGTGTTATGGATGATACATTGTGTCAACTTGGGGAGTCTAGAGGTTTAGCTGAGAGACTCAGGAGAAAGCTAAGGTGCTTACTTTGTATATACCCTGAGCCTGTGGGAGAGGAGGGCATGAAGATTGTGTGAGAGGTACACGCTCCCTGGGTGGGGGTAGCCTGTTTACAATGGAAGGGAAGAGAAGAGGCTGCTGGCAGCCATTCCTCCCTTTTTGCTGGTTGTTTTTACTGTGGTCTGCTGCCATGAACATTTGCCCTCTGCCATGTGCCACTCTGCCTCTGAACCAGCCAGAGGACTGAGACCTCCACAAACTGTAAGCTAAATAAACCTTTCCTTCCTTCATTTTGGGCGTTGGGTATTTTGTCTCAGCAATGAGAGAAAAGTAACCAAACACACAGATAATTCCTACTCATCTTTTAGGTTCAACTAAAGGCAGAGTACAGATATTTCCCATTCCTTCCCTGGCAGTTGGGGCATGGAAAGTGTATTATAATTCTAACTTTTGTGTTTTCTTGGTTGCTCTCCTTCTGAGACTTTACTAATGCTATTTCTGTTTGATCTCACATAAAGTCTACTCAGTGAATTCACAGAAATCATTCACCATTTCCTTATGGGCCATCATAAATGGGAAAGACCAGTATGACATGAAGTAATTGGAATCAAGCACCTATGCCAAAAATTTCACAGCCTACTGGAGAGAAATAAAATTTAAAAAACATAAAATGGGAATACACCTTGAGAAACATATGTTAACAGTATATGCAAGACACAGAGCCATCATAGGGCAGTGATTGATAGCTAATTGTTGCTGTTTTGAGAACCTATTGTGCTCTTTCAAATGTTCTAGAATCATTTGGTAAACAAGAGAGACAATTCTCCTGCCCTTGCATAGCTGATACTTTCCTGCAGAAGCGAAAAATATTTCCTTTTCCAGTTGTTTTTAACAATTCTGAAAAGTAGATTTTAAAATTATTGTTCTAGCAGTTTCCAGTTGGAAATCTGAGAGGCTGACTGTCTTGGTTACTTTTCTCTCGTTGCTGAGGCAAAATACCCGCTGCCAAAAATGAAGGAAGGAAAGGTTTATTTAGCTTAGAGTTTGTGGAGGTTTCAGTCCATACTTGGCTGGTTCTGAGGCAGAGTGGCACATGGCAGAGGGCAAATGTTCACCGCAGCAGAGCACAGCAAAACCAACCAGCCAAAAGGGAAGAATGGCTGCAAGCAGCCTCCTTTTCTCCCCTACATTGTAAACAACCTACCCCCACCCAGGGGGCATGTAGCACTCGCATAACCTCCATGCCCTCCACTTCCACAGGCTCAAGATATATACAAAGTTAGCACCCTGGCTTCGTGCTGAATCACTCAGCCAAATCTCTGGCCTCCCCAGGTTGACACAAGGTATCAACCATAACACTGACTTATGCAGACAGGTGCTATACAAACAGGAGAATGTCTGGGCTTGGAGCTGGGCTCTGACTCTCTCGTGTTCTCTGTCCTTGAACCCTCTTACTTTGGTGCTTTCCCCTTCGATGTTTTCCTCCATTCTTGTGCTGGTAATAATTGCTATCAGGACCATTTTATCTTATTTTAATTTTTGTATAATACTGGGCTGGGGATTGAACCTAGGGATTTTCAATGAGTTAAATCCAAACTCTGTTAATTTTTTTTTTTAATTTTGAGATAGAGTGTTGCTAAGCTGCTCAGTTTCCCAGGCTGGGCTTCAAGTTGTGATCTTCTCTGACTCCCAGAGTGCTAAAACTAGAGCTGTGTGCCACGACACCGTCCATTTTATTTCTAACCCTATGACTTGTCTTTGGACACTTAATGAATCCCAAGATTGTAGCTTTTTCTACTCCAAGCTAACTTGGGTCACCAAGGCTGGGGCTGACATTCAACTAAGTAAGATTTGCATGGGCACCAAGTACTTTAAATAGACACTGATTTACCCAGGTAAACTGTCTTGGAAACTTCCTCTGGCCAAGCTCTGACCTAACATCCATTCTCCAGCAACGGTACACTTGATGAGAATACTGGCCAGTCCCTGTCCAGGTGCCTGGTGAAGGAGACTTGGAGAAAGAATCTCATTATCTAGAAGGTTTGGTGCTCTTGCGGACAACTGTAAAACAATTTGGTCTGTGTTACAGTGGATACCTGCATAAAGTATGATGGAGGTGTGGAAGAGAGGGCCATAGCCAGTGAGGAAATGAAAGAAAATTCACATGGGAAATAACCCTGGAGCAGCTTCACTCTGGCGTGTGAGTCTAGGGGAAAGATACTACATCTGCAGAAGTGTGGTAGTGAGAATGAACTTTATGCAGACAGGAAATAGCCAGTCAATTAGCACCATGATGTGCACGGTACATGAGAATCCAGGTGTGATGAGGGGCTTGATTTCTGGGCCAGATGTGAGGTGCCTTGATGTGCATACCAGAAAGTTTGAATGCTACACGTATACCAATGAAACCAAAAAGCCTAAAGACCTTCAAGCAAGAGAGGGACAGGTCTGGGTGGTCCCATTAGAATTATAGAACACTGGGAAAGATCCAGTGTTGATTCCTTCGGTGGTCTCACAGAGAGGGATCCCTAGGAAGCTGTTGTGGCCTCTCTACTAAGCTCTAAATGTTGTCCTGTTGTGAATTTCATAAATTCGTCTACAATTAGATGACTGATATTGTAGCTGAGTTCTTAGTACATACATTTAACAAATGGAGTCATCAACTTGTGAAAGAATGTGCATCTTGTTTTTTGGTTGAAAGCATTCTCTGTTTCTCATAATATGCCTAAGGGAAAAAAGATTCAGTATCCAAATTAAGAGACCCAGCAACCAGGTGATATCATGCACTTGCATATTACTCTAAGTTTACACAAAAAACTTTCATATCTAATATATCACTGGCTATTCATAACTCTCTGGTCTAAGCAGGGAAAACAAAAGCTGGAGTTCAAGACTGAGTTTGTAGCAGTACATCTCTAAAAAAAAGTGTGGTATTGCTGTGTTCCCTTGGAGTGAAAAACATTCATACTTAGCATATGATCCTATTTTTCACATACTTTTACTAGCAAATAACATAGATCTACTTGAAACAGTTTATGTGAAAAAGGGGACTTAATTATCATCATGTAGCAATGGTTCACAAATCTTAAGGACTGGGTATATTATTTGGGCCTCAGGAATAGGCCAAAATCTAGAATACCACTAAGGTTCTATTTTCATTAGATTTATTGAATATCACCCACCTGTCATAAAATTGATATGTTTCAAGTTTATAATTCATCAGCATTTATTCACAGAACAGTGTAACCATCACCAATGTCAATTTCAGAACATTTTCATCATCCCGCAAAGAAGCTCCAAGATGAGTTACTCCTTATTTGCCTTCAACCCACTCTTGACAATCTCTACCTGCTTTCTGCCTCTATGGATTTTCTTGTTCTGGATGTTTCGAACAAAGTGAATTATATGCTTTCTATTTGGATTCTCTCACCATATTTTTAAGGCTCTTCCACATGGTAAAATTAATGCATAATTTTGTCTTTTTACTGGCGAGAACATTCTACTATATGGATATGCTTCATTTGCATTCATTCATTAGTGTTATGGACATTTAGGTTTTTCTATTTTCTGGCTTTTGCAAATAATTCTGTTATAAATATTTTTATACAAATTTTGGGGTTGAGATATGCTTCCACTTCTCTTGGATATACAGGTAGTGACTGAATTTCTGAATAATATAGTATATTCATCAGTTTTCCTGTTGCTGAGACACCATACCCAACACTCACAATTTCAATTTAAGTAAGGACAGGTTTAATTTAGCTCATGGTTTGGGGGAATTTAATCTATTGTCAGGTAGCTGCAAGGTAGAAATATCTTGGCACAAGGACATGGTGAAGAAAAGCTGCTTAGTTAATGGTGGTCAGGGAGGAGAGCCGGGGAACAGCGTCAGAGAGGAAAAGGTGAGGGACCACAGGTAGTACCCAACAAGTGTACACTACTGACCTGGTAGGCATTTTTTTATCCAGTGAAGTTTGATTAGGATTAACAATCATCTTGTCAACTTCCATCCCTTGTCCATTTCACATTCAAGTACATCTCCTTAAATCATAGCTAATTTCCAGACAATGTCAACAGCAAGTTCATAATACCCTTTAAAATAATTATCTTACATAAAACTGGAAATGCAGAAAATCCCTTCCCCAAAGTCTTAATAGTTCCATTATTTTTCAAAAGTTTCAAGTCCATGTCTCTTTTGAGACACAAGGAAAACTCTCAGCTGTGAGTTTCTGTAAGAACTAAAATCATGCCACATAATTCCAAGGTACAATGGCATTGGGTAAACGTTTTCATTTTAGAAGGGAGGAATAGGGGCTTGGAAAGAATTGGACTAAAGCAAGACTAAAACCGAGCAGCGTAAACATTACATCTTGTGCCTACACATGTGGCATCCAGGGCACACAGTGGTAAAATGTGAGATTCGAAGGGCTTGGACAGCCCTACCACATGACCTTGCTGGTTGCAGACCTACAAGCTCTCTTGGGCTGGCTCCACTCATGGTTTGTAGCTTTCCATGGAAAACATTCTCTGATCCTGGCATGTCTGGCTTTCTGGGATGTCTACTGGACCTTTGACGTCATTGTAACAGCATTTTGCACTGCTTTCTCAGGGTTTCCTTGCCTGGTTTCTTAGACTGTCCTTTGAAATCTGTACAGGAACACTCCTGACCCTACAACCACTACACTCTGCACGCTAGTGCAACCATCATTATGTGATGATGCCAAATTTTCCTGTCAGTGGACCATGGGAGGTCCTTCTTGAGCAGGTCTTCCAGGGACTCTCTTCTCAAATGAAATGTTTATACTTTTGCACCTTTGAGTCTTCAGTGAGTGGAGCCATGCAGATTTCTGAATTGCCCTCAAAGGTTCTTTCTTCTTGTCTCTATACAAAGTACTTGATCTTTTTTAATAGCACTAATCTCTTTAGCCACCGCACTTCTTTAGGTTCCAATTTTACACATGGTTCTTTCTGGGCCAAAATTATTTAATCTTTGAAGATTTTTTCTTTGGCTTTTGTCCCTGATTCTCATCATAAAACTGGATAAGAACAGTCAGTAGTACCCAAATTTTAAGTTGTCTTGAAATTTTCTCCACCATATTAATTAATTAGTCTGCCACTTTTAATATCACTCTCCTGCAAAGTCTCAGGACTTGGGAAAAACAAACCAATTTTTGGCTAGAAGATAACACATATGCTCTCTAGTCCAACTACCAATGAAATCCTTGTTCCTAAACTGAAATATCTTCAGCCTGGCCTTTACTGCCCACATTCCTGTCAGCATCCTAATTCTGAGTTCTGACCCGAATCACCTATCAGGCTCTATTTACACAATCTGAGGGATTCTCTAATTTGCTTCTCCAAACTTTTCCAAACTTCTCATAAACCATTTCCCAGAACTTCTAAATGATACGGTCATGTATACTGAGAGGAATAGCCTCATATCTCTGGTACCAATTTTCTGTATTATTCAGCTTTCTTATTGCTGAGACAGAATATCCAATGCCTATGATCTAAAGGAAGAAAGGCCTTAATTAGTTCATGGATTGGGGGAATTCAGTCCACACTCAGATGGCTCCAGGGAAGGAATACCATGGTGGTAGGGCATGGAGCAAAGCTGCTAAGTTTCAGGTAGCTGGGGAGCAGAGCAGGGGAACAGCTCCAGAGAGGACAGGGTGAGGGATCATACATAATTCCCAAGGCCACACCACCTTTGTCCACCCAGATACATCCTGGAGTGTGCTCTGCTAATTTGCTTGGTCTTTCTTAATCCAAAGAAGCTCACATACCAAGATTAATGGTCACATAATAATTCCATATTTAACATATTGAAGAATTGCCAAACTGTTTTTCTACAGTGGCTGAGTCATTTTACATTCTCATCAAAAATGCATCAGGGTTCCAATTTCTCCACATCTTTGCCAGTGCTTGTTATTTTGTTTTTTATTACAGCCATTCTAGTGGGCATGATGATGTATTCTATTGTGATTTTAACCAGTTTCCAGTATAATTTTCTTTTCTGAACTTTCTGGTCAATTGTATATCTTTGATCTTAGTTTCTAGGACTATTGATTTTGACAATTGATTTGTTTTCATATTGTAGCAGACAAAGAATGCTTTCATTAAGATGGTTTAATTTTTCACATTGATTATCTTTTTATTATCATGTTACTGAATTCTTGATATAACTCTTGATCAGCGTTTTATAGTATCAAATATGGCTTATAAATATTTTATTTCATTTTATAGGCTATCTTTTAACTTTTTAATACCTTTTAAAGCACAAAAGTCTTTAAGCTTCATGAAGTTCCAGTTTATCTGTGTTTTTTGTTGTTTGTTCTTCTGTTGGCATGTGGAAGAAGATATCACCTACTCCAAAGTCACAAAAAATTATGTCTGTATTTTCCTCTAAGAATTTAAAGAAACTTACTTATTTTAGAATTTACTTTTAAGTGTATGATTCATTTTAAGTAAACTTTTGTATATGATGCGAAGAAAATATCCAACTTCAATCTTTGGATATAAATATCCATTTTTTTATTTTGAGCCATCTACTTTATTATCTTATTTCTACAAACTAGTTTTGATGTTTGAGGGCTTCTCCACCTGTTAGAAGTATATGATAGCCAGTAGCTCCCAAGTTTACATGCTGTGGCTCCAGCTACCTGGATAGAACTGAAATGTTGCTGTATTCTCCATGTCAAAGTCTCAGGGAATGCACCCTGACTGGTCCAACTTGGTTCAGGTCCTGGACTCACTGATAATTATAGGGAAGTCAGTCACAACCACCAAGATCTCCCTGGGTTTAAGAGGATACTAATCAGTCATCCTCCATATAACAATGGTTACTGCAGAAAGGATCAGTGACTTTAGATGTGAGGGAGGACTGAAATTGAAAGTTACCCTCACCTTCAAAAGATGTGGCATATACCATATGTGTAAATAAAAATCGTTAAATATATATATATGTAAGTTGAAAACTGAAGTTGCAGTTTTTAGCTTCCAACTATAAAGTATGAAAGCCACCTGTCCTAGTGTTGGAGGTAGGAGTGGGACTTAGGGGTCAGTCCGGGTGGAAGGCCTTGTTGGCTGGGTGCTTCTGGGTTCTCTGCAGGCAAACTGCACCTATCCTATTTACTTCACAGGACTGTTGGGAGGATAAAATTATAAAATGCAAGTGAGAGCATGCCAAACCTAAATGCCAGGTGTTATTATGGGAGTCAAGGGGCATGAGGCCAAGAACTTAAGCAAGGGTGTGGTATAGTGGAAGTAAGTGATGAAATTGTAGTTCAGGAAGTTAAAGGAGGAGAAGCCATGCACAGCGATAGGAACATTGAAGAAGTAAGCTGATAAGAATTATTATCCATTTGTTGGATTTTAAAGGGACATGATATTATTCAGTACTGCCTGCAATGCAAGATCCGTTTGTGGGTAAAATATTTCTACTGGGTGTAAGACAGCTTGTGTAACCTTGGTATGGTTAGCCTTTGGACTGGATCATTTTCTATTGTGTGGTGTCCTGTGTGTGATAGGGTGTTTCACAGCATCTCTGGCTTCTGTGCTGTAGGTGCCTATGGTGCTCTCCCACTGTGACAGTTTTGCCCTGCTTGACCTTTGTTGGGAAGCACTCTTATAAGGTAAGGATGGGAAGGATCATTCCTCCTAGCACTGATGTGTAAAATCTGATAGCTTGCAAAATCCTATTGCAGCTAAGTCCTTGTTGGACTGTACTATGGCTCTCAGTGTCGGTGGTTCCCTGCATTACCTTCCTAGGTGGTCACTGAGTGACTAGTTCCCCTCATGCAGATCCACTGGGGCTGGGATTGTGGGTTTCCCAAATGCTTTAGCAAGTTAGGCCTTATTGTTTTCTTTCACCTTCTCTTTGTACCATCTACTTGTGCCTCAGGGACAATGAACTAATTCTTCCCTGGAGTTGCTATACCAGCTCTGCCGCTGCATTTCTGTGCACACTGTTCTTGGATTCAGGGATGTCTTCCTTCATTTCTCTGCCTAAAAACCTCCTATAAATACTCTTGAAGACTTAGTTCAGATGTCATTTCTTCTGGGAACCTCTTCCTGACAACTCTGGACAAATTTGGTGGTTCCTTCCTCTGTACCTCTATGGCATTCAATTAATATTTTTATAGCAAAACTTTTTGTACTGAATTTTAACGATCTGCCTTACTTATCTGTCTCTCTTACCATAACAGATCAGATTCCTTGAGAGTAGGAACTGTGCCTACTTCACTTGTCAGGCTCCTTTGCCTGGAACACAGAAAGTTTGATACCAATCAATGTATGAAGAAGGGTGAATGAACCCATGTAAAGGTGGCCCACAGAAGCATTCCTATCCACAACAGGGCAGTCGGTGTGGATGTTAGTTTTATTGCTTCTCGGCCTTTTGGCTAAGATCATGTGTGCATGTTAGTTTAGAGGTTTCAGTCCTCCAACGACTGATGATTAGGGCTGTTGGAAAACAAGATCGGGCGTTAAATTGAGCAGAACGAAATAATCCTGGGGGTGAGGTACATACAAATCTATTTCCTAATTAATTTAAATATACACATAGCTAATTACAATATGCAGAGTACAGGTAAGATCTTGTTTAGTCACTAATTCATGCTGGTTAATCACTTTGCCTAGAGCCATGTCTCACTCTCTTGGGCTCCTGGTGTGGGACTCAGCCCCACCCTGAGTGCCTGAGTCACCTCCTCTGCATTCTCTCAGTGAAGTCCTTGTCCCCCTCCCACAGTGCCTATCCTGCTTCTGTGGCCTTTGCAAGCTCGGCGTTGCATCAGCTGGGGCCCAGGCAGAGGACTGGCGGCTGCTTTATGGCTCATAATCCTGCTTCCAATTTGTGGCCAGTCTGGCCAGGCTACCCCTATGGCCTGGGATAAGCACCCTTCATGCTGCTGCTATGTGTTATGAGCCCCTCTGAGCTCAGGATGCTGCCACATTATCTGCAGTTGGCTTTCCTCAGCACTTTGGGAGGGGCTGTTTATCCCATTCTGTGGTTTCTGGTGGGAAGAAATAGCTTCAGGAAGTTCTTAGGAAAAACATGTCATGGAAACAGACCTCTGTCTCCTGGTTTCTTCCCACTGTATGCCCTATAGCCCCCCTCACTGTAGTTAGTTGGTAGCAATCATTATATCCGGCATGTCTCTCTATTTGACCGAGTATGATTGGAGAAAGCGTCAGAAGTCTGGAAATTCCTGGCTTATGCAGAAAGTATGCAAACACTGAGCTACCCTTTGGGGGAGAAAAGGGAAACATGCAAGTAACAACACAAACACATACACATGCAAATATTTGTATGCTCATGCACAGATGCCCTTGGAAGGGTATGCATGAAAGTGATGAAATTGGTCGCTTGAGAGCAAAGGGCATGGGGTAGGGGGAAGATGGAGAGGAAGAGAAATTATACTGTCTCCTTAGGAAATTTTGACTCCTAAACCAAGAAAATGCATTACCAATTCCAAATGTAAATGAGCAAAGGCTACAAATGAACAATTTACACAAAAAGAAATACTTGTGAAGATATGAAAAAGATACACTAATTTAACTTTTAACAAAGAAAATATGTAAGTTTAAGTTGCAGGCAATTTTTACATATTTAACTGATAAAGCTCAAAACATTAAATAACAAGAGTACTGATAAGAATGCTGGAACAAGTTTCTTAACGCACTGTTCATACGACCTAAACAGATTCAAAACTTTGGAGCTCAGTAGCTACCAACATACCCTATGACTTTACAATGTTTGCCCAGAAACTTAGCTCTGTATGTTTCCATGAATCAGTGCAACTCATTTAAAGATACTCATTACAGAATTATTTATATTTGGCAAATGACTGAACACAATTCCATCAATAACGAAGAAGAAATTGTAGCTCATTTACACAGGCATAATACTGTCATTGAAAAGGACATGATAGTTTCACATGAACTTAACGTGGAAACACTTCCATGATATTTAATGCAATAAGAATCTGATGCAGAACACTATGAGTATAGTGTGTTTCTGTCTATAGAATGTTTCTCCTTTAGGCTCATTCTCTGTCTCACCTCTTCCCTCCTTCCTTCCTTCCTTCCTCCCTCCCTTCCTTCCTTCCTTCCTTCCTTCCTTCCTTCCTTCCTTCCTTCCTTCCTTCCTTCCTCTTTCCTTTGCTCCTGTCTTTTCCATTCCTCGTTCCTTTGCTTCTTTTGTTATTTTCTTCCTTTCTTCCATTCATCATTTATCTGTCTGTCATCTATCAATCTGTCTGTCTATGTATCTGTCATCTATCCATCCATCATCCACTATGCATCATATATCTAATCTATTTATGTCTGTCTGGTTATGCAGATGAAACTTTGAAAGACTAAGCAGGCCATGTTGCCAGTGGTTATCTTTCATGAGAGAAGTTTTTGTTTTCACTGTTTACACTCCTCTCTTTTTTTTTCCTTTCTTGGTACTAGGGATTGAGCCCAGAGCCTTCATACTGAGCTATATCTGCAGCCTGTTTTTATTTTGAAGCAGGAATCTACTAAATCACTAAGTTGCCCAGGTAAGCCTTAAATTTATAATCCTCCTGCTTCAGCCTCTCAGGATGCTGGGATTACAGTTTTGTGCTACCATGCCTGCCTCCATGTACTCTTTAATACTGCCTGAATTTATTGTATCAAAAGCACACATCATTGCTTATGATAATAACTTTGTTGTGAGACAAAATAACTAAAGTTTTCAGTTTGCTATTATTTTTCCAGTTTAATTTACAAAAGGCAGAAAAATGCAGATCAGTGATATACCCAACATGAAAAGTCATACAACACTAGCCCTGGTCACCTGCCCAGTCACCACCCCTCTCGCCCAAGATCTTGACTCCTGTGATAATCATTTCTCTGCATTTCTTTCCTTTCAGAGCACTGCAGGTAGATTTACATATATTTTGAACTTTACTAAACAGATTGCTATAGTAGCCCGTGTGCATTTTCTATTGCTCAGAATTATGCTTGTCAAATCCATCAGCACTTCTCATGTAGCTGCAGTTTACTCCTTTTGTCTACCGTACGGAGTGCTAGTGTGTGAATGAATTACATTTTGTGTATCTACTGCTAAAGGATAATTATGTTTACAGTTTGGGGCCATTATAAATACTTTGTCATTGTTCTCCTGCATGTCTTTTGGAGCAACATTTCTGTTGAGTGTTAATCAAAAGTGAAATATCTTGGCTACAGTGTAATACACTTCCAATTTTAATAACATCAAAGGCCTTTATCACTATAATAATTTTGAAGTGGGAATGAGCAGAAGTGATTAAGAGATCTTTACCAGCAGTAGAGTGTTATGAAAATACCTGTTATTGCTGTATTTGCCATTTGGACAGGTATTACTCATACTGCTGTGGTGTGAAGCCCATGGTCACAATTGAAGGAACAATAAATTTAGTTTACAAGTTAGTAAAAATGAGCATACAGATTTTTCCCAACAAGGTTATGACTTTTCTGAATTTTACCTGTGAACATTTTAGGGACATAGAGATATTAAGCTAAATACTATTGTCTAGAACATCTAATGGCTTTAGTTTAGGCATCTAGTTGCATTTAGAATTGGTTATTGCTATGCAGTGAGGTAGAGATTACATTTTGTTTATTTCCAAGAACCTCTGTCTTCTATCACTTTGCAGTGCTACCTTTGCTATATATAATATATGATATATATAGTATACATATACATATGTATGTAGCCCTGTTTATAGACTATTTCATTCAATTTTTGTATTTGTTTTTGCAAAAATTCTATACTGTTTCAATTACTACAGATTTAATGTAAGACTTGGTATAGGGTTGAGGAAGTCTAATTTTTTCTCCTATTTGAATATTGTCTCAGCTATTTTTGACCCTTTGTGTTTTTACTCAAATTCTACAACCAGAATATAAAGTACCACGAAAATCACCAAATCAAACCAGAAGAACAAACTCTCTCCAAACCACACCAACTGTTGGGTTTTGCTTGGCATTGTACTACATCTATAATTCAGCCTTAATTCATCAACATTTACTTAGCTCATCTTTATGTCTTTCTCAACAATTCTTTTTAAATGAACAATTTCATTTTTATAGCAGCTTTAGAATTACAGAAAAATTGAGCAGCTAGTACAGAGAACGGCCATCTTATCACTCAACATACACATGTACAATGTCTTCTAATACTAACATCTTGCATTAGTGTGGTACATTTATGGCAATTAGTTGATCATTGCTAATACATCATTATTAGTTTCCTCTTTGTTTTTTACAGTTCTATGAGTTTTGACAAATGTGCAGTGTCAGGTGCCATAATTATATTATGGTACAGAAAACGTTCACTTCTGTAAGTTTCTCATGCTCCTCATGGATTCATCCCTCCTCCATCTCTTCTAGACCCAGACAACTGGCAGTATTTTTGCATTTGCTGTTCTCTGCCATCATACAATTAGAATCATAAAGTAGCTTTTCAGATCAGTTTCTTTCATTAATGTAATGCATTTAAGGATTATTCATATCTTTTTGTGGTTTGATAGCTCATTTTTAATTGCTAAATAATATTCCTTTGTATAGATGTTCCATACTTTGCTGTACCTATTGAAATACATTTGATCTGCTTTCCATTTTGGAGTGGTTGTGAATGAAATTACAGTGAACATTCATATGCAAATTTAAGGGGTAAACATACATTTTTCAATTCATATAGGAGTACCAAAACGTTTGATAAGAGTATATTCAGTCTTGTAAGAAACCAACAAGCTATCTTTCAAGTGGCTGTACTATGTTGCATTTCTACCATCAATGAATGAAATGAAAATTCCTGTTACTCTATATCCTTCTCAACATTTGGTATTGTTTTCTGGGTTTTTTTTGCAATTTGAATGAGCATGTAATGATTTCTACCTGTTGTCCTAATTTGCAAACTTCCTTATGATATATACTGTTGAAACCTTTCATATGCTTATTTGTCTCCTGTGTCTCTGATGAGATATTTGTTTAGATCACTTGCTCACTATTTGCTTGGGTTAACTTGTTTTCTTATTACTGAGCTTAAAATCACCTTCATATTTGAATACATATTTTTTGCCAGATATCTTTTGCAGAATTTCCTCCCAGTCTTTGGTATGCTTTTTTATTTTCCTCAGCTCTCAATTTTTAAATTTTGTTTGCTTTTTAGGGTGTTTCTCAGAATTTTGTACATTCCCTGCTAGATATAATCTTAGATGCTTGATCATTTTAATGCTATTAAAGGGATACTATTATAAATTGTTTTAAAATGATGTTATTAGAGACATTGTTATGAATTTGACTGCTGTTTGACATAAATACATTTTATATGCAAATATACATATACATATGTATGTATATATTTGCCTGACACCATTACGTTTTATATGTACATCTGAACTGTTATTTCTAAAAATTTCTTTGTAGATTCTTTAGGTTATTTCACATGTGCTCTGTGTAAGTAATAACAATCATGTTTTCTTAACAAAACTTCACATCTTTCATGAAACTGTCTTGATGTACAAAACTGGCTAAGATGTCCCTAATAAAGTTAAATAAGGGGGGATAGCATGTACCTTTCTAAAACTTAAAGGAAAAGCCTTCAACATTTCAGCATTAATATGATATGTCCTACTTGTGTTACATTATAAAATTTAATCGCAAAACTCTGTCATCTCCCTATAAATACTGCTTTGCAAATTTCATTCCTCTTATCAGGAGGAAGGGTCTATTTATCTGCATTTCCAGGACAAAGCTGACCTGTTACTTGTCTTGATGGAAATGAATGTGACACAAAGGACAGCCTGGCACATCTGCTCTTGCTTACTGGAACATTCCCATCGCCATGTCCAGAAGTTCTGGCTTGGCTTTGGAAGAGAGAACACATTGCAAAGTTCTGGCTGGCCACCTTTCCAGCTATCCCTCCAATGCCCAATACCAGGTCTGTGCAGGAGGATGTCCTGGACCAGCAGCCCTCAGGATAACACCAGGTGTAGCTTCATGAGTGACACTGAGCTACAATGCAGCAAGCCACAAAGAAAGCAGGTAATGGCCCAAACCAAGGGGTTGATGTGTAGAACCTTGAGCAAATATCACGGTTCATTTTGAACTGTTAAGTTTTGGGGTGGTTCATTACCTAACAACCCCAAAATTGATGTCTAAATTTATGTCTCAGAGGTTTTATACATTTGGGTATCATAATAACTCAGTTATTTTCATTATTTAATTACAGTTATTAAAGTTCCTATTATTAAATTAAGAGATCTTCTTGATTAGAAGTGTGTTGAAAAATCAAAATAGAGCCGGGTGTGGTGGTGCATGCCTGTAATCCCAGCACTCGGGAGGCTGAGGCAGGAGGACTGTTGTGAGTTCAAGGCCAACCTGGGCTACAAAGTGAGTTCAGGGCCAAACTGAACTGCATAGTGTGACCCTGTCTCAAAAAGATAAATAAATAAATAAATAAATAAATAAAATCAAGATGGATGTTGTTTCTATGAAGTACTCTTTATTTCATCTGTTGAAATGTGGATTTCTGTTTCCTTTTTTTCTGTATGGCAAATTATGTCCACTGATGTTTCATTATTACTGTGATGTAGATGTGTGCCATAGAGAACTGTGTGTTAAGGGTTTGTCTTCATCCTGTGGCTAAGGGGATGTGGCAGGACCTTGAGGTGATGGGGCCCTCATGGAAGGAAACAGACTGAACCCTCTGAAACCATGAACCAAATGAACTTTTCATATATATGTAGATGATATAGATTAGCTATAGATACAGATATATTGATAGTACCAAGGATGATAGGAACCAGGTACTTCATCCTGATCTACATCCCAAGCCCTTTTCTTCCTTGGTTTTCCTGTTTTGTTTTAATTTTGAAACAGGGTCTTCTTACATTATCCTGGCTGGGCTTAAACTTGCCATCTTCCTGCCTCAGACTCACAGAGTGCTGGGATTACAGGTGTGGCGACCATGCCCTTTCATCTCTGTAAGTTGCTTCATCTCAGGTATTTGTTACAATAATGGGGTGTTCACTAACATAAACATTTAATGAACTGTGCATTTCTAGATGGAACTGAGGCTGTTTACAATCTGCTAACCTTTTTTATAGATTGCTCTATTCCATACTATAATACTTTGCTCAGAATGTTTGTATCTATGTTTGTAAATCAAGGTGGTCTGTGGATTCCCTTTCGATAAGGTGTCAGATTTTGACACTGACAATATGTTAACCTCATCAAATGAACATGGAGTACTCTATTGCTTTTGTTTTCTAGGTGAATTTTGAAAAAATTGGCATTGTTTCTTTTTGAAATGTTTGTAAGAATTTACTAGTGAGGTAATACATGCCACAGCATTTTTATGAAAAGTTTCGTTCTGCTTTATTGAGGTATAATTAGGAAGCAAAATGTATGTTTTTAAGAAATAGAATATGATGTTTTGATATACCTATTCATTGCTTTTTAATTATCTTTTTCATGTTTGCAGAGTTTGTGGCAATGTTCCCCTGGCCATATTTTCTTTTCTTCTTGACAGTTATTTTTTTCTCTTTTCTTTCCTTTTTTGGAGAAAGATCTTTTTAGGGGATAATACATTTTATTGGTCACATTGAGGCTTTGTTGACTCTATTTATTACACATTTGGGGGGTTTTATTAATAATTTCTGCTTCTTATGGGTATGTTTGCAGTACATAATTATTACATTTATCATGGGGAGCTGGTGCATGTACATAGCAATCTTCATTCTTTCTCTTCTCTTCCCCGACCGCTCCCTTCCATCCCTGCTCCTTTTCCAGCTCGCAGTCCCCTTCCCACTTGCAAAAGCCTGTTGCCATCATTTTCCCCCTCAGGTTTTCAAATACACTTTCTTTTCCTTCCTTTTGCCCTCCTCTATTTCTTGTTCCCCTCCTTATTTGAAAAAAAAAATTTCCCTACTTCATACAGTGATACCTTGGTTGTGGAACTCTATTCATTCAAACACTGAAAAGTTCAAGAACTGAACATATTTTTCCCATAAACAATAATGAAAAACCAAATAACTGGCTCTGAGGTACAGAAATTATACTTATGTACTCATTTTTCCAAAACTTGAACAAATTTTGTAGTGACTTCTTTTTTTTTTAAACTCTATCATGGTTTTCAGTTTTCCTCTTAGCTTTACTGTTGGTGTCACTAATTTCTTTGGAGCCATGATTATGACATTTTACACAAGTAAAGTGCAAAATAAGTACAATGGTAACTGTTTTGCAGAGCTCCCAGCCAAGGTGACCTGCTAGTCTAGAAAGGGGGCTACAGACCTAGGGACAGCCAGGACCCCCGGGGTTGCCAGACACGCAGATCCTCAGCTTTTCTCCATCCTTTATTTTTATTGGTACTAGGACGTGGAACTCAGGACCTTCCCCTTGCCGGGCTGGTGCTGTGCTGCTGAGCTATATCCCCTGTAATAAATGTTTTAATGGACTAATGTAAGCGCTGTAAGATATCTGGGGGAGAGCACAGCTTAGACTGAAGCATCATCCCTTTGTGTCTGCAGTGAGACACACCACTCACTCTCAACCTATACAAGGTTTCTAATTGGATTTTCAGTTTGACTATGGAGAAAAGTTTCAAGCACTGAGTAGGGTTTTTTTTTGTTGTTTGAAATTTGCTGTTCAAGTACTGGAAAGTTTGAACTTAGATCTGTTCAATAACCGAGCTATCCCGGTGTATGTATTTCTTATGTAAGAGGAATCATTCAGTGCTTAAGCTTGTACAGCCTATTATCTCTAGTATGATCTCAAGTTATAAGCATTTGCCTCTGAATGCCTCAAATCTCTCTCTCCGTGTGGACCGGTAGTGCACCATTATGTTTAGATACCATATTTTCTTTACCTGCTTATTTGTTGATGGGCATACAGGCCATTTTCAGGCTTCAAGTGCTGCTGTAAACACAGCTATGCATTTATTACTGTAATGGGATGATTTAATTCTTTTGGGAAGATATCTAGAGGGGGAATAGCTGGGTCAAATAGAATTGTTATTGTTAGTGTTTCCAGGAATCTCCATACTGATTTTCAGAGAGGCTGTACCAGTTCACATTCCCACCAGCAGTTTGGAGTTCTTTTCCCTCTGCATCCTCCCCAGAATTTGTTATCATCTGATTTCTTGATGACAGCAATTCTTTTTGTAGTAAGTTGTTATCTCATTATCATTTTAATTTGCATTTCTGTAATGGCCAGCAATGTTGAACATTTCTTCTTTTGAGATGTGTCTGTTCATTTTGCTAGTCCATTTTTAATTGAGTCTTCTATTTGGGGGGGTCTAATTTTTTATTTCTTTATATATTCTAGATGTTAGTCCTTTGCGGAATAGCTGGTAAAATTTTTCCCATTCTTCAGGTTGTTTCTTCATTGTGGTGGTTGTTTCTTTTGCTCTGCATAAGTTTTAAAACTTGATATGATCCCACGGTGGATTCTTGGTGTTATTTCTTGTGCCATTAAGGTTCCGTTCAGAAAGTCCTTGCCCATGCCGGTGTCTTCAAGTGTTTTATCTATTTTATCTGCCAGCAGATTGTTTCTGTTTTAACCTTTATATCTTTGATACATTTCAATTTTAGTTTAGAACATAGTGAAACATATGGGTCTAAACTCGATCATTCGATCTTCTCCATGTGGATATCTAATTTTCTTTTCTTTTTTTTTTTTTTTTTGCGGTACTGGGGATCGAACTCAGGACCCTGCGCTTGCTAGGCAAGCGCTTATTCCACTGAGCTATATCCCCAGCCCGATATCTAATTTTCCCACTGCCATTTATTAAAGAGGCTATCTTTAATAGTCAGTGTATGTTTCAGGGCCCCTTTGTTAAAATATCAGATGACTGAATATGTCTGAGGTGTTTCTTCCTCCTCTATTCCATTCCATTGATTCACATGCCTGTTTTTATGCAAGTACCATGCTGTCTTATCACAGTGGCTTTGTGGCATCATCAAATCTGGGACTGTGATGCCTCCTACTTAGTTTTTGTTATCCAAGATTACCTTTGCTGTTTGCTTCTCTTATGGTTCGATATGAATTTTAGGACTGTTTTTTCTAAATCTAGAAGGACTGTTGGTATTTTGGCTGGGATTGTTTCTACCTATGTATCAGTTTTAGAAGTATAGATGTTTTTGATATTATATTGGTTCTGCTTATCCAGGAATGAGTTATCTTCCTATTTTCCTATGTTGTCCTTGATTTCTTTTGTAGAGTGATGTAATTTTCATTGTAGAGGTCTTTTACTTCCTTGATTAGGTTAATTTCCATGTATTTAACCTTTCTTGAGGTGTTTGAGAATGGTACTGTTTGGCTAATTTCTTTCTCAGTAAGTTCAGTATTAATGTATAGGAAGGTTACTGATTTTTATGTTTTTATTTTGTATCCTGCTAATTGGTTATTAATTCTAGGAGTATTTTCATGAGCTGTTTTGGGGTCTTATAAGTAGAGGATTGTGTCATCTGCAAATAAAGGTACTTTGACTTTGTCTTTTCCTATATGTATTTTTTAAAATTTCTTTCTCTTGCCTGATTGCTTTGGCTAATATTTTGAAGATTATGTTAGCAGAAGTGGTGATAATGGATATCATTGTCTTGTTCCTTATTTCAGAGGGAAATTTTTAAGTTCTTCCCCAGTTAATATGATATTGGCAGTAAGCTGCTCATAAGCATCTTATGTCAGCTTGAAAGGTCCTTCTATATCTATTTTCTTCAGTTGTTTTTTATATATCGTGAATGATATTGGATTTTGCCAAAGTCTTTTTTTGCATCTATTGAGATGACCCTGCGGTTCTTTCCTTGTTTCTGTTTATGTGATGAATTATATTTATTGATTTACATATGTTGAACCATCTTTGCATCTCTGGGATGAAGCCTAGTTGGTCGTGGCATATGATCATTTTGATGATTTGTTATATTTTGTTTGACAATGTCTTTTTGACTTTTTGAGACAGTCTCCCTATGCAGTTCAGGCTGGCCTTAAGCTCACTTTGTAGCCCAGGCTGGTCTCAGACTTGAAATGATCCTCCTTCCTCAGTCTCCCAAACTCTGGAATTACAGGCATGTGCCACCACACAGTCTTGTTGAAGACTTTTGCATCTATTTTCATCAGAGAGATTGGCTAATAGTTTACTTTTTTGGTTGAATCCTTGTTTTGAGATTAGGGTAATCATAATTTCCAAGAGTGATTTGGGGAGCACTCCTTCCCTCTCAACTTTATTAAAAACTTTGAGGAGTATTAACATGAGACCTTCCCTGAAACTTGTATAGAATTTGGCAGTGAAACCATTGGGTCATCGGATTTTCTTAGTTGATACTTTTTTTTATTACTACTTCAATTTCATGGCCTGTTATTGGATTATTCAGGAATTTTAAGTCTTCTTGGTTTGGGTTTGGTAATTCATACCCATCTAGGAATCTTTCCATCTATTGTGAGTACTCCAATTTTTTGGCACACAGATGTGTGAAGTACTTGCTAATGATCTGGATTTCAACAGTATCTGTTGTGATTTCATCTTTTTCATTCCTGACTGCATTGACTTATGTTTTTCTTTCCTTTCTTGGGGGTAAGATTGGCTAAGAGATTGTCTATTTAGTTTGTTCTTTTAAAGAGCCAGCTGTTTGATTCATTTATTCTTTGTATTGATTTTTAAAGTCATTTTTTATTGATACCTGCTCTGATGCTTGTAATTTCCTTCATGTACATGCTTTGGGTTTGGATTGTTCTCATTTTTTTTAGGAACTTGAGGTGTATGATCAGACTACTTAATGAGGTCGTTCTGTCTTTCTGATGTGGGCATACACAGCTATAAGCCTCCCTCTGAGGTCTGCTTTCACTGTGTCCCATAAGTTCTGATGTGTTCATTGGTATTATCATTTAATTCTATGAACTGTCCTACTTCTTTCTGTGACCCATTTTTTTCTGTGACCCATTGATTACTCAAGAGCATGTTGTTTCATTTCCACACATTTGCATAATTTCTGTGGTGTCTTTTGCCATTGATTTTTTGTTTCAGTGCACTTTCATCTGATAATATGCATGTAAAATTTCAATTCTTTTACATTTACTTCAGTCTGCTTTATTAGCTTATATATGGTCTATTTGGGGGAAGGTTCTATGTGCTGTTGAAAGGAATATATATTCTGTTATTGTTGGGTAGAATGTTCTGTATAAATTTATTAGATTCATTTGTTCAAAGGTTTGGTTCAACTCTGATATTTATTTGTTCATATTTTATTTAGTTGTTCTGTCTATGTGTTATAGTTGGATACTGAGTTCCTCTACTATAATTGTATTGATACTTATTTGATGTTTTATGTCTATTAATGTTTATTTTACAAAACTGGGTACACAGCAATTTGGTTCATATATATATTTATAATTATTATCTCTTCCTGTTGAATAGCTCTGTTAACCATATGTAGTATCCTTCTTTGCCTCTTTTGATCAGTTTTTGCTTAGTCCAGTTTGTCCAAGAATAGGGATAGCTACCCCTATTTATTTCTGGGTTCATCCTGCATTAAATACTGTTTTCTATCCTTTGATTTTTAATCTAGGAGTTTCTTTTTTGTTTAAATGTGTTATCTGTATACAGTATACTATTGGGTTTTGTTCCTTGATCTATTTTGAAAATTTGTGTCTTTTGATTAGCAAACTGAGACTAGTCACACTGATAGTTATTGTTGATAAATATTGACTTATTCTTGTCATTATATTATTTTCCTATTGCTTTCCCTTCTTTTTAATTGATTTTCCTAATGGTGCGTTGATTCTACTTGATCTTTTAGCGTTTATTGTTCGCTTTACTGTCTCTTTCAAGGATATCTTTGAGAATATTTATAGTATTAGTTTGGTGGTTATAAATTTCTTTAGGTGCTCTTTATCACGGATGCATCTTATTTCTCCATCAATTTTCAAAGATAACTATGCAGAATATTTCAATCCGAGTTGGAATTTGTTCTCTTTTAGGGATTGGATCACTTAATCCTGAAGTTCCCTTGTCTTTCATGTTTGTATTGAGGAGTGTTCTATAATTCTTATGGGTTTTCATTCAGAAGAGATTTATTGATTTTCTCTGACACCTTTAAAAATTGTTCTTGTGTTAGATTTTTGGTACTTTAATTATATGATATAGGGAGGTATTTTTCCTGATCATAGCTATTTGCCTCGCTTATTTCTATGTTAAATTATTTTTTATATTTCTGGAAAGTTACGTGCCTCTATTTCTGTAGAAAGGTTTTTTATGGCCTTTGTGCTATCCTGTGATTTTTCAGTAGGGTCAGTTACTCTTAGATAATTTTTGAGTGCTAGTCTTCTAGCAGTGGTTGGATCCATTTTTCATGTTCTTTTGTTATTTTTAAAAGTATCTCTCATAAATTGATTACCAGCCACAGCTCTGTTTCTAGAATAGTCACACTGCCATCACATTGCTTGCTTCTGCGGTCCATACTTTCCATCGTATTTCTAATTCTCCTGATTTCTTTTTGAAACTTTTTAATGTAGTCCCTTTCTTTTCTCTGCTGGGCATTCATGTTTTGCATCTGTTTCTTTAGCTCTACTAGATTTTTATTAATGTGTTCTCTATACTCACTGACTATATGCTCCATTAGGGTCACTATCTGTTCAGTCATATCAGAATCCACAAAGCTCCTTAATGATCTGTTCTTTTAACTCTACTGATTTTCTTTCAGACATATACGGAGTATGACTTTTGATTTTCTCCCCCATTATGTACCCTGGATCAGTTTTGAGGGACTTGGGAGTTTTTGGAGGAGTTTTATTGCCTTGTCTTATATTTCTATTTTATGTTTTATTTTCTGTGAAGTTTGCCGGTTTGTCAGAGTGCAGCTTTGTTGCAGTGATACCCTCTGAGTGGGGTTAACCACTGGCCTTTGCTTCTGTCCCAGGATCCAGCTACCTCCATTTATTTAGAAGGAGTGATTGCAATTTTTTTCCCTAGGACTTGGATTTCATGAATGAGCCATGGTATTGTTTATGACCCTCAGGTAATACAGCTATTAGCACATAGAGAAAATTAATTGACACTAACAACTATGTCACCTTGGCTATAGTAGTAAAGTCAGCAACAACGATGTCTTCAAATATAAACTGGGCAAACCTACTCTATCTCATGGACCACACTTAAGCAAAATGAAGAGATCTATCATTTTAGTATAGATGCTTAGGCCATCCAGACATTGACCGACCATCAGGCCGCTGGTCTCTGGTGGATAAAAGCTGTAGTGTAGGAGCTCAAGTGTACCACTGAACTCAACGCCATCACCTTCAGATTCAGCTCCTGCTGAAGGTTATATCCACCAAGCCTGACCTCTAACCACAGAGTGAAGGCCCGGTGACCTTACTGGCCTGAGCTTTAGCTTCTCAAGGGATCACAGGTGATCTGTGTCCAGCCCTCACCATTTCCAAGTCTGTCTTCTGTGACTGTTTTCACCCAGTCTTCATGACAGGGTAACACTTTGGTCCTGGAACTCTCCTTTGGGGAGTGTCTTGCTTACTTTTCTCTCGTTGCTGAGACAAAATACCCAACCCCCAAAGTGAAGGAAGGAAAGGTTTATTTAGCTTACTGTTTGTGGAGGTTTCAGTCCATACTTGGCTGGTTCAGAGGCGGAGTGGCACATGGCAGAGGGCAAACTGTTCATGGCAGCAGAGCACAGCCAAAACAACCAGCAAAAGGGACAAATGGCTGCAAGCAGCCTCCTTTTCTCCCCTACATTGTAAACAGCCTACCCCCACCAAGGGGTCATGAATCTCTCACACAATCTCCATGCCCTCCTCTTCCACAGGCTCAGGATGTTTACAAAGTAAGCACCCCAGCTTCCTCCTGAGTCACTCAGCTAAATCTCTGGATTCCCCAAGTTGACACAATGTATCAACCATAACAGGGCATTTGCCTTGTCCTAAATCAGGTCAGTTGTCTAGATGTCGGCTCTACTGTCCTGTGCTATGGAGAATCAAGGTGCAGAGCTGGTTATGAGTTGGCAGTTTGATCCTATGGTGGTGGGGTGGCCTGTGTAGGATCCTCTTTCTTCCTGAATGATGGCGTGACATTAATTTCTGCTTTTATCTTATTATAGTTTTCATTTAAATTTATTTTAGTTTAATTTAATGTATTTTTTAGCTATACTTGGTCAATTTCCAGAATTTATTCCCCCCCAAGATAATGCATTTTAAGCTATGAATATATCTTTAATCATAGCTGTAATATATGGTTTTAACATGTTTAATTTTTCACTCCTGTAAAGTTCAAAGTGTTTTATTCCATTGTGAATTCTTTCATTAAAAGCACAGGGCTAATTACTAGATAATTTAATTTTTATGAGACTATTGTGAATGAAGTGGTTTTCCTGATTTCTTTTCAGTAGATTCATTCTTGCTGTGTAGGAATATGATTGATTTTTTGTGAATTTACTTTATATCTGGTCACTTTTCTGACCTTGTTTATTAGTATTTAAGAGTATTCTTGTGAATTTTTTGGTATCTTCTAAGTAAAGGATCATCTATTCTGCAAATAATAGTAGTTTGACTTCTTCCTTTCCTATTTGAATTGCTATTGTTTCTTTGTATGTCAAATTTTTATCCACGTTTGGGAAGTTTTCTGCCATTATTTCTGTGTAGAGGTTTTTAATGGCATTTGCATTGTCTCCATCTTTCTTAGTATTCCAGTCCATCTTCTTCTTTGTTTCATCCTGTAGCTGTTGGATTTATTTTTCATAGTCTCTTGGGATTTTAAAGATAGCTTTCTTTTCCTGGTCACTAGTTGTGTCCCTGTTTTTTAGATATGATATTCTATCCTCACTTTCATACAATCTGCTGCATATATTGTCAATGGAGTTTCTAATCTGCATTTGTTTAGATCTATTTCATTGATTCTATCTCTTGTACATTTTTGACATTCATGGTTTCCATC
Organism: Dinomys branickii; assembly: GCA_004027595.1. Taxonomy (NCBI): domain Eukaryota; kingdom Metazoa; phylum Chordata; class Mammalia; order Rodentia; family Dinomyidae; genus Dinomys; species Dinomys branickii. The sequence goes on from PVLD010004621.1 coordinate 54,054, forward strand.
ATTTTCTTGAGCTCCTCTATTTGTTTATCTGCATTTGCTTTAATGTATTTTAATTTGGTAGTCATTTCTTTTTGCATCTTAAAGATTTTTTTCTATGACCTCTTTCATTTGTTTTTCTACTTTGCTGCTATCATTTCAGAGTTAGGATTACTATTTTTTCTGATGTATGCATTGTAGCTGTAAACTTCCCTCTTAGAATTGCTTTCAGAGAAGTTAAAGTCTTCTATAATGAAAACTGTGTTGCTGCAAAAAAAATTGAAGAGGACATAGAAAATGGACAGGCATTCTCTATTCTTAGATATATAGACCCAATATGGCAAATAGCCATATAGCCAAAAATAACATAAATTTCATGCAAGTCCAATCAAACTACTATCAGCATTTTCCATAGCACTCTATATAAAATAATAATAAAGTTTATAGGGAAGCAGAAGAGACCTAGAATTGCCAAAGCAATCCTGAGCAACAAGAGAAAATCTAGAAGGATTACAATCCCAGACTTCAAATTATGTACTATAAAGCCACAATAATAAAAACAGCATGATACTGGCATAAAGACAGATGTGTTGACCAATGGAATAAAACAGAGGTTACAAAAACAAATCTAAGCATCACAAACCATCTGATTTTTGAAAAAAGGGCCAGTAGCATACATTGGAGAAAATACATCATCTTTGGCAAATACTGCTGGGAAAACTGGCTACCCAAGTGCAGAAGAATGTATCAATTTCCATATCTTTCATCCTATACTAAAATAAAATAAAAATGGATCAGTGACTTGAATATATCACTAAATCTAGAGAAACTCCCCACCTCTTCACAATTGAAGAAGCCACATTGAACCCTGGACAGCTTTGGGAGTGTCGGTGAGCATGCCCTGCACACCCACCAGTTTATGAGCAACACTGAACCCTGGACAGCTTCAGGAAACTGTGTGAGCCATGCCCTACACCCCTACCATCATGAAAGCCACTCTAATCTCCAGACAGCTGTGCTCTGCACCCCCACTTGTGCAGGAGCCACACTGAGCCCCAGACAGATTCAGGAGCCTTGTGACCATGCCCTGCACCACCACCAGCATGGGGGAAACTTGGTGAGCTTAACTCTTTCCCCCAACATCACAGGAGCAATGCTGAGCCCCAGTGAACTTTGGAAGGTTCAAAAAAAAATCAAAACATAGGAGCAAAATGCAATCTCAGACTTCCAATCCACTCAGAATAAATCTAGTAGACAATGACACAGAAGAACTTGGAAGTCACACACCCGAAATTTCTGAAGTGATAACAACTGAAGTAAAGAAACAACTTTATCAGATCATGAAGAAATCAGATCAGAAATAATCTCTCAGGTAAAAAAATGACAACAATAATGAAAGAATTGCTCAGTACATCTAAAGAAGACATAGATTTTAAAAAACAGAGGAACATAGAAAAATGATGGAAATATTCAACAAGCAATATATCAAAGACTTAAAATGCATGACACAGATAAAACAGATATATGGGAAATTAAAAATTCTATTGAAAGTTGGCAGTACCACTTGAACAAAACTGAAGATAAACTTTCAGACCTTGAAGTCTGCATTGCAGCTAGCACTTGTCAAAGGAAAGAACTCTTAAAAATAACAAAGAGCCAGGAAATAACAATTCAGCAGCTGCAAGATGATGCAAAGAAGAATAATATAAGACTGATAGATGTCAATGAAAGAGCAAGAGTCAACATGGATTACATACAAATATTATTTGCAGAAGTAGTAGCAGAAAATTTCCCAAGCATGGGAGAAGAATCTGACATACAATTAAGTGAGACACATAGAATTCCAGTTAGCCATAACCAAACTAAATCTACACCCAGACACGTATTAATCAAGATACCAGAAATGTAGCAATAAAACAGAATGTTAAATGGTAGAGAACATTAAATGTTAGAGAAAAGAAACAAATCACCCTTAAAGGAAAAGCCCATCAGAATCATGTCAGATTTTGCAACATAAACCATCATGTCATGAAGAGCTTGGAGTGAAGTATTTCAGATCCTGAAAAAAAAACAACTTCCAAGTCAGACTGATGTACCCTGCAAAACTATCTTTCCAAATTAATTGGGAAATAGAATACTTCCATGGCACAGAACAGCTGAAGAAATTCATGACCACTAAACTAGCCCTAAAAAGAGTACTGAGAAAATTTCTAGGCAGAGATAAAAATGAAGAAAATTGCAAGAAGAACAACACAAAGAAACTTTACAAAGCATATTGTAAGATATTCTAGAAAGAGATAGAAATGACCACAACTTTAAGAACAATACAAAAGAACCATCAAGAAGAACAAACAATTAAACAGAGGGGAAAAGTAGGGGACCAATAGCAGGAGAATAACATGATAAAGTTAAGCTAATACACATCATTTATAACCATCTATGTAAATGGCCTCAGTTCACCAATAACAAGAAGCAGACTGACAGAGTAGATCGAGAAACAAAATCCAACAATATACTGTATACAAGATATACATTTAACTCAAAAGGAAGTCCATAGACTGAAAGTTAAAGAATGGAAAACAATACTCCATGCAACAGGAACCCAGAAAAAAGTGGGGGTAGCTATGCTGTTTGCAGATGATATGAACTTCAAACCAAGAATGATCAAAAGAGATAACAAAGGTCAATACATACTTGCATGAGGAAGTTTTAACAATCATAAATATATATGCACCAAATACAGAAGCATCCAGCTATGAAAGACAAATATTAACAGACATGAAAAATCAAATAAGCAATAACACAATTGTAATGGCGGACATTCACACCCTGTTATCACAAAGAGATAGGTCAACTAGGCTAAAAAGTCAGCAAAAAAATAATAAAACTAAGCCAAACTTGTGAACAAATGGACTTAGTAGCCCTTTACAGAGTGTGTAACTGAACAACATCAGAATACAAATTCTTCTCAGCTGCACATGGGATGATCTCCAAAATAGACCACATACTAGCACACAGAACATGCTTAATAAGTGCAAAAGAACTGAAATTATCCCATGCATAATATCAGACCACAGTAAAATAAAACTGACAAAGGAAATCACAAAAACTCCACAGACACGTGGAAATTAAATAGCACCCTCCTGAACAACCAGTGGGTTACACATAAGATTAAAGAAGAAATAAAACTATATTTACACTCAAGTGAAAATGCAGATACAACTTTCCAGAACCTGTGTGATGCAGTGAAAACAGTCTTAAGAAGAAAATTTATAGTGGCGAATTCTCACATCAGAAAAATAGAATGAGCACAAATCAACAACCTTATGCTGCACCTTAAGCTTCGAGAAAAAGAAGAATAATTCAAGCCCAAAGCCCACAGAAGGCAGAAAATTATAAAGACTAGAGTGGAAATTAATGCAGTGGAGACTAAGAAAACATTACAAAGAATTGATGAACCAAAGAGTTCATTCTTTGAAAGAATAAATAAAATTGATAAGCTCTGAGCCATCCTTATCAAAATAAAAGGAAAGAAAAAACTCAAAATCATGCAATAAGAAGTGAGAAGAGTGAAATTACTACAGATATTATAGAAATGCAAAAGGTCATCAATATGTACTTTGAAAATCTTTGTTCTCACAGGATGGAAAACACAAAAGAAATGGACAGATTCCTAGATGCATATCAATTACCAAGACTGAATCAAGATGATATAAAAATTTTGAATAACTCAGTATGAGTCAATGAAATTGAAAATATAATTAAAACTCACCAACAAAGAAAAGTCCAAGTACTTCTGAAATCACAGCTGAATTTTACAAGAAATTTAGAGAAGATTTAATGCTGATTTTTCTCAAACCCTTTAATGAAATTGAAAGGGAAGTAATTCTCCCTAATTCATTCATGGAAGCAAATGTTACCCTGACACCAAAACCAGAGAAAGACCCAACCAAAAAGGAGTACCACAGGTCAATGTCAATAATGAACATAGATGCAAAAATCCTCAATAAAATACTAGCAGACAGAATGCAGCAAATCATAAAAAAGATTATACACCATGATGAAGTAAGATTCATCACAAGGATGCAGAGATGGTTCAATATACACAAATCAATAAATTTAATACACCATAAAAACCATGTTGTCATCTCAATAGATGTAGAAAAAGCTCGTGACAAAGTCTAACACTCACTTATGATAAGAACCCTACAGACAATTGGAATGGATGGTCTTTACTTCCATGTGTTAAGAGCCATCTACGACAAACCAATAGCCAATAGCTTTCACTTTAAAATCAGGAACAAGGCAAGGATGTCCACTATCACCACTCCTATTCAATATAGTTCTCAAAACATTAGCCAGAGCAACTAGACAAGAGAGAGAAATAAAAGGCATAATGATTGGAAAGGAAGAAGTGAAATTATCATTTTTTGCAGATGACATGATACTCTACATAGAAGACCTCAAAAACTCCATCAAACACTTGTAGATTTAATAACAAAATGCAGTAGCATAGCTGGACTCAAGGTCAACACTAAAAAATCAGTGGCATTCCTGTACACAAACTGCAAACAGACTGAGAGAGAAATTAGGGAAACCTTACCTTTTACAATACCATCCAAATAAATGAAATACTTACGTATCAATCTAACCAAGGAAGTAAAAGACCTAAACAGTGAAAATTACAGTACTCTGAAAAAATGGGATAAAAGATTTTAGAAAATGGGAAGATACTCCTTGCTTGTGGTGAAGAAGAACCAACATGGTAAAAATAGCCATACTTCCAAAATTGTTATACAGATTCAATGCGATCTCAATTAAAATACCATTAGAATACCTCACAGATCTAGAAAAAACATTCCTAAAATTCATCTGGTACCAGAAGAGAACTAGAATAGCAAAAGCAATCCTGGGCAACATAGGACTACATACTACAAAGATGCTGTGATAAGTTCAGAATGATACTGGCCAAAAAACAGACCAGGGGATCAGTTGAACAGATTAGAAGATGCAAACACAACTACCAACACACTCAGCAACCTTATCTTTGACAGAGGAGCCAAACAGTTTTACTGGAAGAAAGATGGCCTCTTTAATAAATGGTGCTGGAAAAACTAGTTTTCCACATGCTGAAGACTACATTTAGACCCATGTCTATCACCATACATTAAAGTCAAAATGGATCAAAGATCTAAATATTAAAACAGAAACACTAAATCTACTGGAGGAGAAAGTAGGTAGAAATATTGAAGATAGAGGGGTAGGCAGAGAGTTCATGAACCAAAAAACCAAACTGCACAGAAAATATTTAAAAGAATCAACAACTGGGATCTCGTCTTATTGAAAAATTTTGCACATCAAAAGAAATCTCTAACAGGGTAAAAGAAAACCCATGAATTGGGAAAAAATTTTAGCTGACTGTCCCTCAGACAAAGTGCTTCTGTCTAGCACATATAAACAATTAAAAAAATCATGTCCCCAAATTCAAAGGCCCAATCCGAAAATGGGCATCTAAGATAAATACACACTTTTTGGGTAAAGAAATACAAATGGCAAGTAAATATATGAAAAAATGTTCAAAATCTTTGGTCATTTGAGAAATTGAAATTAAAACAACACTGATATTCCATCTCACCCCAGAAATAATGGCCAATATGAAGCAGTCAACCAATAACAAATACTGGAGGGGCTGTGGGGAGAAAGGAACAACTTTCCATGGTTGGGGGGAATGTAGACTGGTACAATCACTATGGAAATTAGTGTGGGAATTCCTCAGAAAATTAGGATAGAGGTTCCATTCAACCCAGTTATTCCCCTTTTGGATATTTTTCTGGAAGAACTGAAAACATCATAGCACAGAGATATATGTGCACCCATGTTTATAGCAGCACAATGTGTCAGCTAAATCTTGGAAATAACCCAAATGTCCATCAAATGAGGAATGGATAAAAAAGATGTGGTATTTTAATATACTCAGCTATAAAAAAAGGTAAACTCGAGGCTTTTACTCTATAGGTAAGTGGGTTCAATTAGAGACCATGCTCATAAGTGAAATAAATCAGATCTGTGTGTGTAAACATCATATTGTCTCTCCAGTGTAATAGCCTGAAATAGTATATAAAACCGGAAGTTGCAATAGACATTGTGAAAGGGGAAGAAATTGCTCCAAGGGAAGGAGCAACTGGAATGAGGGAGAAGAAAAGAAAGAAAGAAGGAAGGGAAAAATATATATGGATATAGAAGAAGAGCTGGGATAATTGTACGGCTGATGTCTACTGGTTTATTGAAGGGAACAGTTAATGCTTAAACTTCCTTTGGCCAATTTTATATGCTTATATATGATAATCTGAGCAACTAATCTGAAGATGACAATGTGCAATATAACAACCATTGTTGAATTCCTGCCATCTTGATTACTGAAACTCTGGAATTATTTCTAAGGATTTTTAAAATTATTTTTTATTCTCTTTAATTATTTGATCAATCTTGTATTCTTACATCTAGTAATCTGAGCAACTTGGTTGAAGACAATAATATGTAATATAACCACCATTGCTAAGTTCCTATCACCATGTTTTGAAATTCTCTATCATTTTTATTGTTCTTATGTTGTTCCGTTTTTATCTTTGTTGTTTTGTTTTCTTTTCTCTTCAAAAAAAAAAAACCACTGAATCTGCTGGAAGAAAAAAATTGTAAAACTCTGACCACATAGGCATAGGCAAGCCTTCTGAACAAGAATCCCAATTGCACAAGAAATAATATAAAAAATCAACAAATGGATTATATCCAATGTAAAATCTTCTGCACAGCAAAGGAAACAACAGATTAAAGAAATTACCTACAGAGTGGGACAAATAATTTTTGGTAGCTATTACTTGAGCAGAGGACTAATATCTAGACTATATAAAGAACTAAAAAAAAAATCAGACTCAAAATGAATATAGACTTTTCAGAAGAAGTACAAAGGACCAATAAGGACCTGAAAAAAATGTTCAGCATCTTTGGCCATTAGAGAACTGCAAATCAAAACACTGGGACTCCACTTTATTCCATATGAATGGCTATTATCAAGGACTCCAAAAACAACACATTTTGATGAGATTGTGAATAAAAGTCCCACTTTTACATTATTTGTGGGCATATAATCTAGTGCAAGGACTATGGAAATCAGTATCAGTATAGAGATCCTTCCAAAAACTAAAAATATAAATTCCATTTGACCAACTATACCTCTTCTGGGTATGTTCCCAAAAGAGTTAAAGATATCATATTATAATGACATACTGACACTCATTTTAATAGAAGCACAACTCACAATAACTGAGGTATGGAAGCTTTCTATATGCCTATCAGCAGTCTTATGGTTTGTGTCTGTATGTCCCTCCAAATCCTCATGTAGTCATGGAGTGGGCTTTTAGATTTTTGATTGATCCATAGTTCAATGCTGGGATTATGGGGGTGAGTGCTACACCTGCCTCTGGGCTAGTTTGCTTACAATGTAAGGGAGGGAAAGAAGCTGCTTGCCACCACTACTCCCTTATTACTTTTATCTCTTTTGCTGTTTTCTCCCACCATGCATAGTTGCCCTCTGCTATGTGCCACTCTTCCTTGGAACCAGCCAAGTATGAACTGAAATTTCCACAAACTGTGAGCTAAATAAACCTTTCCTTCCTTAATTTGGGATGTCAGGTATTTTGTCTCAGCAACAAGAAGAAATTAACCAACATAGAATTTGGTATCAGAGAAGTGGGGTCATTGCTGTGACTGTACCTGACTGTGTGGTTCAAGAGCCTTTGGAAATGATTTGTGGGAAAGTGTTTGGAAAGGTTCAGAGATGTCTCCTGAAAGAGTAGAGCTGGAATGCCTTTGGCTGCTCTGTATGGGAGATTCTGGTCAGAGTTCAGAAGACCAGAAGGCTCATAGAAATCTTTCCTGTAAAGACTGGGTTCAGGATGTTTCTCCTGGGAAGAAGACCTGCATTAGTTGTTGGAGTCTAGAAGATATGTGTTATGGCTAGTTTGTCTGCATTTTGCTAATGTCTAGAGACTTTGCCTGAGACTGAGATTGAGGGTGGTGAATTGATTAATCTGGCAAAAGAAATTTCAAGGCAGTTGAATGTTGGGGCAGTGGCATGGCTATTGCTGGGGGGCTTTTAGCCAGATTTGTGCTGAATATCAAAAGCCTAGCAAGATGATTTAACATGTTGTGAGCTTGGCAAGAAAGGGAGCTCCAGTAAAGTTGTGGACTGCAAAGACAGGCTGAGGAGATCTTGATTGCTGAGGAGGAACAAGAAAATAGAAAAGATTGCCTGAGGGCATCACTAGCAGCAGCAACTCTCCACGCTTTGCAGCCTCAAAACTGCAAAGATGAAAGACTTTGCTCTGAGGAGAAAGCTGCAGAATCCCGTGTTCCAGAATGGCAGCAGCATAATTTGTTCCTCAGAACTGGATTCAGAGTGCCCAACGATCCAGGCACTCGACTCCTATGGCCAAGAGAGGGGAAAGCTTGGCTACTGCTCCAGGTGGCAGCAGACCTTGGCATTATCTATGTGGCGATGGTTTTAGGCACACGGAGAATGCAAGAGTTCTAAGGTTAAGAAGGCTTCTATCTATATTTCAAAAGGCCTGGGAGGCCAGGCAGTGTGTCCCTGAGAGGGCAGTGTGTGAAGCTGTGAGTGGGAAGCAAAAGGTGCTTTGGAGAACCCAGAAATTTGGAAAAGCCAGGAATGTGGATTGTCTAAAGAAAGCTGCAAGGAGGGAGCAAAGCAAGCTTAAGGCAGAAGCTGTGGGAGCTGCAACCACCAGAAGGAGCATGGGCTGGAGCCATGCAAGCCCTTTGGAGCTCACAATGTGCCACAGATTGTTTCAGATGCTGGATATGGAACTACAGGACATAATGTTAGCCCTGCTGGGTTTTGGACTTGCTTTGGTCCCAATGCTTTGTATCCTTGTTTGTACCTTTTGGAAAGATAATGTTAATCTCGTGCCATTGAACATTGGAAGTGTTTAACTTTTCATTTGTACAGGGGGTTGCCGCTAAGAGTTTGCCTTACATTTTGGAGGAGACTTGGGACTTGGACTTTTCAGCAATGCTGAAACTGTTAGGACTTTGGCAACTCTTAGAGATGGACTAAAATGTTTGTATAAAGGGATGTGCACAAGTTTTGGGGGGACCTGGGTTGGAAAGTTATGGTCTGTGTCTGCATGTCCCTCCAAATCCTCATGAAGTCCCGGGGTGGGCTTTTAGATTTTTGATTGATCCATTGTCCAGTGATGGCATTATGAGTATGAGTGTTACACCTGCCCCTGGGGCTGATAGTTTGCATACAATGTAAGAGAGGGTAAGAGGCTGCTTACCATCACTCCTCCCTTTTTCTTTTGTTGCCTTTTCTGTTTTCCACCACCTTGAACAGTTGCCCTCTGCTATGTGCTGCTCTTCCTTGGAGCCAGCCAAGTATCGACTAAAGCCTCCACAAACTGTGAGCTAAATAAACCTTTCCTTCCTTAATTTGGGGTGTCAAGTATTCTGTCTCAGCAATGAGAACAAAGTAACCAAGACAAGCAGATAAATGGATAAAGAAAAATGTAGTCTATATAAATAATGAAGTACTACTACTCAGCCAAAAAGAAGGGTAAGTTTGAGTCTTTTGTAGGACAATGGGTGGCTCTTGAGACCATAATACCAAGTGCCCTAAATCAGGCACCAGATTAAACATTGCATAGTTTCTCTCACATGAGAGACCCAAAATATAAAACATATAAAGACAAAAATAAGAGGTCGTAAAAACAGGAAAATAGACCGCAGAGTTTGGAAGAGGATATGGGAAAACAGAGAGGAGTGCAGGGGCTGGGGAGAGTCAAACAGGTGAAAGTGTAATATCATGTGTATGTAGCGATTCCCCAGGATGGATGTAAATATGATGTATTGCAAACATATACTCATAAAAAATAAATATATAGGGCTGCGTTTCCAAACATAGGGGTCTTTTCCTATGGATTTCTTGCTTAATGCATTACAGTAAAAATATACCCTATTGTTTTGGCCTTTTGGAATTAGCTGTGATCTGCTTTATGCCCCCCCTCATGCACAACATTAATATAGCAACCTTTTTACTTTCAATTTTTCTATGTCCTTAATGTTTCAGCTACATGTCTGTAAACTTCAGATGGATGTTTTACTTTTGAAAATCCAACATGACAATTTTTATCTAAATTTAACATTTTGTTCATTTACTCTTGTTTCAATTAAGTAGTGGATCTATCGGATTTAAGTTCCCATCATAGTAAATGAACACTTGTCTATTGGCCTTGTTCCTCAATACTCCATTTTTCCTTTCCTCCCGCTCTGTTACTGCATATTATTTCGTGATTCCTTTTATTAGCATAGAGGTAACACATGTTTTACTATTTTCCTGATTACTCTAGACATTGTAAGGTTCATTCTGGCTTACCCAAGTTGTCCTGTTGAAGCCCATTTACCACCTCCTGCCATTTTTGTTCCTTGTACATTTTAATTTTGGGAGAGTTTAAACCAAAGAAAAGACTATGATTTTATATAGTAAGTTTCTATTGGGATATTTCACATATTCATTGTTTTCATTTTTTTCCTTATGTTCAATTTTCCACTTGATTTCACTTTCTTCTTGAACACGATTTTAGTATTTCCTTTAGTGTAAATCTGTTAATTAAAAAAATACCACAGTCAGGCATAGTGATGCATGCCTGTATTCCCAGAACTCTGGGAGAACAAGACAGAAGAATTGCAAAGGTGAGGCCAGGCCAGGGCAACTCAGTGAGACTTACCTTTCAAACTGACAAACAAAAGAGCTGGGTCGTAGCTAAATGTGAAAGCCTTGGGTTGAGCCCCAGTATTGAAAGAAAAAATGTCTTATGTCGAAAATGTTTAAATATCACATTCATTCTTAAAGACTATTTATGCTGAGTAAGGAATTCTAGGGTCTTGATTATTCTTGCTTTTCCACCAGTTTTTTATTTGAAGAATTTTAAGCCTTTAGCAAGAGTACTGTAACATGTATCCACGTATATTTCACTTACTTCAGCATGATTATTCCATGAGAAGCAGGACATGTTCCCACTTAAGCATATCTTTATGATACCCAAGAAATTTAATATTATGACTTAATGCCATATAATACTCAATACTTCCTAATTTTCTCAAACACGTCTATTGGAGTGTGTTTGTGTGTGTTTTAAAGTCCCAGATCCATTAAAGGATGCTGTATTTCATGTGTTCCATTTTGTTACACACCTCTTCAATCTCCATGAATCTAAGACAGTCTTCCTGATATGTTTCTCTTTCATGGTATAGACATTACTGAAGAGTCTAGACTGTTTGTCTCATAAAACGCCCCCAAATCTGGGTTAGCTTAATTATTTCCTTATGATCAGATTTAGACTAAACATTTTTGGCTGGACAATTGATATTATGTGCTGTTTTTCTTGTCAGAATGCTTTTCTATGTCAATAATAAGTAATCTGTGGGATATATGAGTGGTTATATGAGATCATACCAATATCCTCTTCCTTAGAGTTTTCACTAAATTGTTTTAGCAGCTATTGACCTAAATCAAATTTTTGCCACCAGGACTATCAAAAGTAATTTTCTGATTCTGTCTTTTCTTCTATGTTTTTTAGTTAACATTCTTTCCTATTTTTTTTACCAGCCCTATGAATTCATCAATACTCTTTCACATTATGTACCATTAGCATCCACATTCATTTTGACGTGTCATATGTCTCATGCTTAGTCAATAGTCCCTCCTTCAGACTTGTGTCCATGCAACATGCCATAGTCACCCTTTCACAACTTCCCACTCTGTGCTCCAACACAGCCTTTTGACTTACCTTTCACTGTCCCTATCTAGTCCTTAGCATCAGATATTTCTCCAGTAAGCTGTGGCACCTTTAAATATGGAATGGTATTTACATATGGAGACAATATTAGTTTTCCCTTGCTGCTGTAGAAAGTTATCACACACTTAGTAGTTTAAGAGACACCAATTTTTTATTTAATGGTCATGAAGGTGAGTTGTATGAAATAGATCACACTAGGCCATACTAAGGCATTCCCTGGTCAGCCCTCACTAAAGGCTGTAGGGAGAATCTTATTTTCCTCCTTTCCCAGAACACAGGAGCTTTGTTACCCTTGGCTTGTGGTGCCTCCCATTTTCACAGCCCCAGCAATGGGTAGTCCAGCCTTTATCACATCTCTTCACTGTGACACAGCTGACTTCTTCTTCTCTTTCATTTTTAAAATTTCTTGTGATTACACTGTGCCCAACAAATAATCCAGGATCAGCAACTCTATTCCTCTCTTGCTGTGTAATATATATTTGAAATAATGTGTTTTCTCATGGCCCTGTGTTACATAGTTCCTAATCTGTTAATTTCTATTTATATAGAGTTTTAGGTTGTGCTTTTTTCCATTTTTTTCAATTTACATTTATGTTTAATATACAAATATTCATCCAATTCGAAAATCAAAGCTTTCTATTCATTATAGAAATTCCTTTATTTTACATAGGAGGCAATATATTATATTTCTTCGGGCATAGTTTTCTTCATTTAATATGTATTGAAAAACAAAACAAAATAAGACAAAATCATGAGTCCCAATTCGTGCACATAGATCTTCCCTGTTCTTTTTAAAATACTTTCATGGAATTTCATTGTGTGGATGCCTGGTGATTTATTCAACTACTCTCTTTTGAGCAGATATTTAGATGTTCTGTACTTGTCTAAATACATTTTGAGAATGAATTCTGAGAAATGAGAACTCTGGGGATATTCTTGCTTGGGACTCTTTTAATTGATTAAGTTTATTGGAACATTTTACATATGCAAAATGATCTCATTCATCATAGGGAGTTTGTACTTATACATGAGATATCTTGATTCTTTCATTTCCCCCATTCTCTTCCCCTCCCTTGAACTCTTCTTCCCCTCCCTGCTGACAAAATCTTCATTTCCATTTTCCTTCTTTTTTCTTTTTTCTTTCTTTCTCCTTCTTTCTCTCTCCCTCTCTTTTTCTTTTCCTTTCTTTCTTTCCTTCTTTCTTTCTTTCTTTCTTTCTTTCTTTCTTTCTTTCTTTCTTTCTTTCCCTTCCTTCCTTCCTTCCTTCCTTCCTTCCTTCCTTCCTTCCTTCCTTCCTTTCTCCTTTCCCTTGCTCCCCTTCCCATTTGAAAGTTTTCTTCCCATTTCACAATATTTATTATACATTTTGGTTCTTATTTACACTTTCAGCTTCTCACACCAGAGAAACAATGTAGTATTTACATGGATGTGCCCAATTTATTTCACTTAAGAATATGGTCTCAGGGTGGATCCATTTAGCTATGAATTATTCAAGTTTGTCCTTTGTGACTGAGTAGAACTCTATTGTATGAGAAATCACATTTTCTTTATCCTTCCATCTACTTTTGGGCATTTGGGTTGTCTTCAATATTTAGCTATTACAAACTGTGCTGCTATAAACATGGGTACGCATATATTACTGTGGTAGGATGCTTTTAATTCCTTCAGGAAGATACTGAGAAGGGGAATATCTGGGTCTAATAGGACCTCTAGTCCTAGTTTTTGAGGAATCTCCACACTGAATTCCACAGTGGTTGTACCAGTATACACTCCCTCCAAGAGTGGAGAAGTGTTCCTTTCTCCTCACAGCCCTGCCAGCTTTTGTTAGTAGTTGATTTGTTGATAATAGCCATTCTTTCTGGAGTGAGAAGGAACCTCAGCATTGTTTTAATTTGATCTGTTGAATGATCAGTGATCTTGAACACTTTTTCTTTGCTTTTCTGTTTATACTGCTTCTGAGAAGTGTCTATTCACTTCAGATGCCCACTTTTGGATTGGGTCTTTAAATTTTGGGACTCTGTTTTTGGGGTTCTTCATATATCCTAGGTATGAGTCCTTTGTCTGAGGAACAGCTGGCAAAATTTGTTTTCACACTGTAAATTATCTCTTCACTCTGTTGGTGGTTGCTCTTGCTGTGCAAAAACTTTTTAATGAGATGTCATCTCAGTTGTTGATTCTTTGTGATAGTTCCTATGCAACTGGGGTTTTGTTCATAAAGTCTTTGTTTACACCAATGCCTTCAAGAGTTTCATGTAACATTAGGTAAATTAGCATTCACAGATAATTCCCTTCTATATTCTGTGTAATTTTGTAGTTCTTTAATTGTCTATGTGTCAGTGTGGGCGGCTGCCAGTGGGGAGCGGTGGGGTGCATCAGCAGTGACCCCAGAGCCACAGCAAATCCCAGGGATCCAGCCAAGGAACAAATGGGAACTGTGTCACAACAGTAAGAGAGAGCTGCAGATGGAGGTGGATCACATGGCCCCATGCTCTTCTCACTACAGCATCAGGCAGGAAGCATGAACTGAGTTACTGGGCTTCAGCTCCCGGCCTGAACACTTTCTGGGAGCACCTGGAGTCTTGGGGGCTTGGGCAAGTGCCTCCTGTTCCTGGCAACAATGGCATGAACCAACAGACTTCAGGACTCACCCCGAACTATTAATGTG
>PVLD010004621.1:68667-122971 GCA_004027595.1 Dinomys branickii
GTCTCCTTACAGCTAGCACATATGAACCTTGCATGAACCCATAGCGACGGATTAGATGAAAAGCAGCAGACTGGGAGTCTGAAAAACAACAACATACTCCATACAGCAGACGTGAGAAAAATCCTCCAACTCTATTCTAGAACTAATCTTTAGTCTCAGTTCATACCCTGAACTAACACAGTGAGAATGGGCCAGAGAGATTTCAAGCCCTTATACCAAGCATTGTAAGTTCGTCCGGTGCCCAGCTGGAAGGGGTGGGGAACGGTAATGATGGAGATCTGAAGGAGGTGGGAGGAGAAGAAAGGGCCTCTGGCATCAAGGCAATGGAACAGAGCCAAATGGGTCACTGAGGGCACCCCAATGGGGGCACGTGCCCCACGGCTGCTCCATGGAGGGCCCTGCAGCTGCTCCACTGTGGGCCCCGCGGCTGCTCCGCTGTGGGCCCCGCTGAGGGCACCTCATGGGCTGGACCCGCCCCCCACCCATAGCATGGCAACGGGGTGGAGCCAGGCGGTCTGCTGTGAGCATATGTGCTTTTCCACCTCCGACCATGGCAGTTTGTATACACCCATGTATGTTATAGTTTAGTCTGAGGCAGCTATATCTCTTCCCAAGGCGAGAGTCCAGGGGTATAGATAAACCCAGGAGTACAGTTATTATCACAGGGAAGATGACTGATTGAGTGGTGGGGCAACGGAGATGAGGGAGGAGAAAAATTGAATGATCAATTGGGCCATCATCTGTGTAACTGAGCAACAAAGGTGAAGGTATTCTGTATTTCCTCAATCGTTTTTGTATTAACAGAAGTGTAGATAACTTTATATTATGCAGCATTCAGTGCAAATTCCCTACTATCTTCTCTTTAATGTTTTTGTGTTAACTAATGTGAAGATAACATTATGTATCACAACATCCAGTACTAATTCCCTTCTATTTACTGTATAATTTTGTCATGTCTCCATTCTTTTGTCTTTAAAATAAAATAAAAAATAAATAAAGAAAGAAAGAAAGAAAGGCAAAAGAGTTTCATGTATTCTATCTTCCAGTAGAGTTAATATTTTTGTCTTAATGTTTAGATCTTTGATTCACTTTGACTTTAGTTTGGTGCATGGTGAAAGATAAGGGTCTAGTTTTGATCTTCAGCATGTTTGCCTGGGACTTTAATAGAAGATTATTTGTTAACTTTTCAAACACATTGAAAATTGGTGAGTTTATACTTTTTATTTCTACGGGGATATATGTAAATTGTATTCTCCTAGGAAATTATGCTTCTCACCCATCTTGACTTTCAAATTTATTTGCATAGATTAGATTTGTGCAAAGCAGTCCCTTTGATTTGTGAGAGTTTCATCTCTTTTAACAATCACTCCTCCCTTGTCATTTATTTATTTTGTATATTTTTTCTTCTCCCCAATTTTTATCTTTTATGAGTACATGTTTGCAGTACAGAATAATTGGATTCCTTGCGGAGGGGTTGGTATAGGTACATAACACACCTTAATCCTGTTTTTCATCCCCTTCCCTTCTCCTCCACACCTCTCCCTTACCTCCAACCCTTAAATATATTTTCTGGCAGTTTGTCTTTACTGACTTTTTTCTCAATGAAACAGTATTTTGGCTTATGCCTTATTTATATTAATTCCCCATTTTCTGCCATACGTCCTACTTTTATTATTATTTTCACCTTATTATGGAACGTTTTAACATTGTATAAATTAATTCTTTAATTTTGATTGTCCTAAGGCTATCAGTCAAGGTTGTTAGTTTTTCTTTAGTCATTTGTTCTAATTTAAAGGACCTTTATAATATCCTTCCTTGTCCCTTCCTTTGCTTTTGGTCTTAAAATTAGGTGTAGTCAATTGTCACCAATAATCCTTTGCTCAAATTTGCCTATTCTTAATTACATGAAGCTGACTCTCCAGTTGCTTCTTTAGGAATGGGTTGTCAGCATTTCCTAAAGTTGTGCATATGTAAAATAGCTCTGGTATTTTAAGATCTTGGCTAGACCCCAAATCCTTCATTTCCATTTCCTTATGCTTTGAAAATACTGGCCTGCTGCTCTCTTGCAGTCTTTTTTTGCCTTGAAAGTAATTATATTGACTTGTCATCAATAATCTTTTGTTCATGTTTGTCTGTTCATGATTGCATGAAGCTGAGTTTCTAGTCTTTCATTTCCAGTTCCTTTCTTCTTTTTCAAAAATAGTACACGGTTTCTCTCTTACCTTGTACTGTGTGGTTCTCTGGAAATGCCTTGTTACTTACATGTTTTTTCTTGGTTACTTCATCTTTTGGCCACAAATGCAGAACCACTTTTATCTGAAATCTAATAATATTATTATGGTATATCTTGGACACAACCATTGTAGGTTAATTTTTTCAATATCATATTCTTTTATGCTTGAAAATTTTAATATATGTAATTTTTTTGCCTGGGTCTTATTCATTTCTTTTACTTCAATGCTGTTTACTTGTACAATTATTTTTTTTCAGTTGTTGTCATTTTTCTCCTCAATTTCCCTTATTATATTTTAATGCAATCTATTTCCCCTGACATCTTCTAATTTTATTTTAGTTTTTCAGGAAATTTTGCACATTTAAAAGTTTCTTCCTGAGTTTTATAAAGTTTTATTTCATGTTTTCCCCTCATTTCTATTTTTAAAATTTCCCAACAGAACTTTATCACACTCTGAAAATTATTAGTTAATGATATTTATTTTAGTTTGAGGTGTCACACACTATGGTTATTTTATGGTGAGAATCTCTACCAGCTGAAACATTTCATTTGTTTTTTTCTGTTTTCTTGTAATGCTAACTTTTATGGCTATTGTACATTGTTCTTTTCTGTATTTTGAAATGTCTTTTCTATAGTGAACAAATAATACTAGGTGATCTACATTTGGGTGGCTTTCTCAGTTTCAAAACAATACTCTTTTGGTTATATGATATACAAAGGGCAGCTTTAGAAAATGTGGTTTCCATTTCTGGCTGTGAGACTGTTGGTGCATCTAAAGGGTTTTTTTCATTTTGCAGGTTCTCCCTTCTCCCCTCTCTCCCTCCCTCCCTGGTTTCCTTTATCCCTTCATTTATTTATTTTTTCCACATTTTAAAATGCATTTTTGGATGAATTTTCTTGGTACAAGTCAGATACATCATGATCACATGCATCACATGGAATTTATACCTGTACACGGTATACCTCAGCTCCTTTTCCCCAATTCCCATCCCCTCTTTTCAGCCCCTTTCCCCCACATTATTTACAAATGTTTGTTTCCATTTCATCTTTTTTTTCATTTTTCTCGCCCCCTAATTCTCTTTTCCTTTTGAACAATTACTTGTATTTCACAATATTTACTTTACTATTATACATTTTGGTCTTTATTTACATTTTCAGTTTCTCATACCAGAGAGACAATGCACAATTTATACATATGTGTCTGATTTATTTCACTTAAGAGTATGGTGTCAAGGTCCACCCATTTAGCTACAAATGTCTCACATTTATCCTTCTTTATGGCTGAATAGAACTCCACTGTGGAAACAAACCACATTTTTTATCCATTTCTTTGTTCATAGGCATTTGGGTTGTCTCCAAGATTTAGCTATTATAAACTGTGCTGCTGTAAACATGGATGCACATATATTGCTGTGGTATAATACTTTCAATTCTTTTGGGAAGTTACCAAGAAGGGGAATACCTGGGTCAAATGGAAAGTCTAGTCTTAGTTTTTGAGAAATCTCCACACTGATGTCACAGCGTACCAGTTGTATACTCCCACTAACAGTGGAGAAGTGTTCCTTTCTCCCCACAGCCCTGCCAGCGTTTGTTATTGGTTGATTTCTTGACAATAGCCATTCTTTCTGGAGTGAGATGGAATGTCAACATTGTATTAATTTGCATCTCTTAAATGATCAGTGATCTTGAACAGTTTTTCATTTTTTTTCTGTTTGTACTTCTTCTGAGAAGTGTCTATTCATTTCAGATGCCAATTTTTGGATGCAGCCTTTAAGTAAGTTGGATGGTCTAATTGTTTTCAATTCTTTGTATGTTCTAGCTAGACTGAAAACTACAGTACTCTAGAAAAGGAGATTGAAGAGGATGTCAGAAAATGGAAGGACACTCCTTGCTCTTGTGAAGGAAGAACCACCATAGTAAAAATGGCCGTACTCCCAAAATTGTTATACAGATTGAATGCAATCCCAATGAAAATATCTTTACCCTACCTCACAGAACTAGAAAGAACATTCCTAAAATTCTTTTGGAACCAGAAGAACCACCTACCAGAGCAAAAGCATTTCTGAGCAACAAAAGCAAAGCAGAAGGTAACACAATCTCTGACTTGAAATCATAGTACAGAGCTACTGTGATAAGGAAGAAAGCAGGGTACTGGCAACGAAACAAAACAAAACAAAACAAAACAGATCTCAGGATCAGTGGAACAGATAAGAAGAGGCAGAAACAACTTCAAACACACTCAACCATCTTATCTTTGACAAAGGGGCCAAACACATTTACTGGAAGGAAGATAGCCTCTTCAATAAATGGTTCTGGAAAAACTAGCTTTCCACATGCCAAAAACTAAAACTAGACCCATATATATTACCATGCACTAAACTAAAATCAAAATTGATCAAAGATCTAAATACTAAAACAAAAACAGTAAATCTGCTAGAAGAGAGAATAAGTAGAACTCCTGAAGATGTAGGTGTAGGCAAAAGACTTCATGAACAAAACCCTGACTGCATGAAAAATACTACAAAAAACAACAACTGGGATATAATCTTATTAAAAAGATTTTGCACAACAGAAGAAATCATCAACAGAGTGAAAAGACAATCCTTCTCTTTCTATAATCTGATTTAACCTAAGACCTTTGCACTGAGCTGCATTCCCAGCCCTATTTTAATTTTTATTTTGCTAGAAGTCCTCAGTAAATGATTAAGTTGTCCAGACTAGGTTCAAATTTATAACCCTCCTGCCTCAGCCTCCTAGCCTCTTTGGTCACTAGACATGGATTATAAGTATTTCTCTCACTTTGGGGGCAGTTACCCATTGCTGTTAACATCATATTGACCTTTCTCATCTTATTGATGTTCTATTACTTCCTTTGGTGTTGTTTCACCATGCAAACTGGAGGTAGCTAGCACCTCTGGATTTGAAGTCTTTGTTTTCTAACTAACTTGGAGTTTTTAAGTTTTTAGAAATCTCTGAATCTTTTTTGAGGCAGTAAGCAAAACTATAGATGGTTTCTTTCTTTTCCTCCTTGTTATTCTGTATAATTTTAGAGGAATTTATTAAGAGTTTTAGATTTAGGTGGTTGATGTCCTGAAGATCATTCTCTTTGAGCTCTTCAAGTACGTACTGCTATTGTTCTTCAAGTATATATTGGACCTTGTTTCTGCTGAGAAGTTAAGTATCAACAGGAGTGTCACCCTACTCGCAGGAAGTCATCTTCCACTTTTCTTGGGAATTTTAAAGCTTTCTTATTTCCTTACTTTCCAGACTGTTGCTATGACAGCCCTACAATTTCATCCTTCTTGTAGTTTCATAGTGCTTTGGAAATCAATGGCTTGATGTTTTTAATTACTCTTGAAATATTCTCAGCCATTAACAGTTTTAGATATTAGTACTGGTCCACATTTTTTCTCTTCTTAGTTTAGAACTGATATATTTTTGTTTTGCTATTTTTCTTTTTAGTGTGCCTAATGTGCTGTTCTTAGTTTGTTATCATATTTTTCATTCATAGAATTTACATGTTTTTATAGTTCCTGGTTCTTTATTGAAATTGTCAATATTGTCTTTTCTAAGTAACTAAAACTCTTGAGAGCCATCCTGGGATATTGCACTTTTAATATCAAGAGTTTCTTTCCAGTACAAATTGGGATAATCTGATCACCGTATGTTTATTTCTTTGTACACAGAATTTTTTGAAAGTCTTGTTTGCATAACTTCAACATATAAATTGTCTATCACTTCATTTTTCCTGCTGCCTTCTTTTACAGTATTTTGTCTTCTTGTATGTTTGGTTACTTTTAATGATGTTGGACAATGTATTTTCCACATAGTTTACAGAAATTGAAACTTAAAGTGGCCCATTTTTCAAGGTAAAGTCTTTAATTCTGACTAGAAAGCTACAAGATGACAAAACTCCCTACTTGCCTGTGGATGTTGCCAAGATTGTGCTTCCAAAAGATGTCCAAACAAAGGGGAAGGGGCAGAAAATCAATAATATGTGGCTTCACGATGCTAATTCTGATTGAAAAGTACTGGATATATGTTATGCACCGTGGCTTGATCATTTGCTTTTAAACCCACAAAATGTTGCAGAAAGATTAGGCCAAGAGTAAATTCTGAAAAAATCTAGGCAACATCCTGGAAGGCTGTGCCACTCACAGTACTCAGCCAGTAAGGAACTGGTGGAAGGGACCTGTGTGCCAGGGGATAAACTGCTTGCTGTAACCACTCCAGATGTGCCTGCCTACATATTAGGCTGGTAGCTGCTCTCTGTAAAATTGAGAAATAAAGTCTCAGTTTTGCTGCACTCCTGGTCCTCAGTCTGATCTATCCATTGGACACAAGCAGAAGTGAGGAGGGACTAGCGCCTCACAGTGTGCTCCCATTCTTCTCCATGGAGAATTTATGTTTATCTCTGCCAAATATGTGAAGCTGTCGTTGCTCGAGAAAGCCTGTACTGTAAGAAAATTGGGCCACACGAATTCCATGGTAATTCCGAGCTGAGCTGAATCTCCTGTAAAAATTCAACTCCACGAATTCATTCTTCCTTCTAGGACCAAGTTTTGATTTCCCAAGCAAAACATTGGGAGTTTGCCTGGGCCACCTTATTGCTCTAGATTACGATCTCTCGTTTGCTAATGCTGTTAAGCTCTTAAAAATGCTGCTTAATGGGGCTGGGGATATAGCTCAGTGGAATAAGCACCTACCTAGCAAGTGCAGGGTCCTGAGTTCGATCCCCAGTACCTCCAAAAAAAAAAAAATGCTGTTTAACGTTTAAGCCAGTCCCTCCCTTTTTAGAAAATGGTTACAGGGAAAGATGCTCCCATTGCTAGGCTTACCTTCCTAGGTCTTCACCCTCCCTTTGATCCTGGCATGCTAGCCCCTCACAATCTGGTTGGCTCATCGATATTTTCAAACATTCTGAAATACTTTTTTAGTTATTTCAGCAAGAAAGTTGGTTCATACAATCTCGTACTCTATTTTGTATTATTTTAAAAAGTTAACAAAATCCTTAACTCCTCTCCACATTTTTAGTGTCATGTGTGAAAAAGAGAAAGGGCTATATTTCTAGAAAGTCTGTATTTCTAGGAAGAAATCACTCACACATTTCTTTGTTCTTTAGATACTGGTTTTCTTTTGCCAGAAAAATCTCCACCTCTTAGAGCTGTGACTTTTCACTTTACTCTTCTCCGAAAGCTGTGAAGAGGTACATAGAGCTGAACTGGAGAACTCTGATCACTGCTTTTCCTGGGCCAATATTTGCTTTTTGTTTAACCTCTCACTGCAATAGGGATTGAGGCAGTCTTGAGTATCTTCCTGCTTTCTTCTCTCATTGTCAGGTTCATCACATTTTCTGTTTATTATCTATATTCTAGCTTTTGAAAGTCACCTTCCCATAAGGTAAAAGAGGCAGACTGTAGTAGTAGCTTGTTCTGATTAGTACTGGAATCCTCTTCTAAACGAGGTAATAAGTTAACAAAGATTGAGTGAATGAAGATTAATCCAATAATTAGAACATGTCAGAGAAGCTTTAACTTTTGGCCAGGGCTTGAGAAGCAGCTGAGGTTTTGGAAAACTTAGAATAATAGACTTCCCTTCAGGCAGCCGTGGATTTATAAACTATGCAAGAAAGCCTCTCCCAACTTTGAGGAGTTCTTCCAGTGATCTTCCTTTGCCCTCTTGGCAGAAGGGAACAGACGTGCATTTCATGTGGCAGGAGATACTTCAAAGAAGTTTGTTTAGACTCAAAGAATCTGTGCTTGTTTTTATAACCTCCTGGGACCTAGTTATGAGTTAGACAGGAAGCACACATTGTTTTTCGGCGTTCTGTAAGAAAGCACCACAACCCTTAAACCATAAAACCTTCCCTTGTTGTGTCATGCCACTTGGATCTGTGGTCGAATTTTTCATTTATACAGGTAGCTGAGTGGCAGCCTTATCAACTGATAAGTTCAATTTGAAGAAAAAGATCTGTTGCTTTTTGTACCACCATTCTCCCCAGATTCCTATTGTTGACAGTTGTCTTCATTAAAATGAGAATTTGAGATCCCTTTCTTAGTGATCTCTGGTTTTGTTGTATATTTGGTTTAGTTTCATTTCCTCCTTTCACTCTGCTGTTTAAAAATTAAGTTTATTTAAGTGCAAAGAATGCATTGTTTATTCAACCAAATGGTATCTTTATGTGGAAAAGAAAAACCATCCAGACTTCTTTCATTGCTACTCCCCTGTCTCTTCTTAACAGCTCTGTGGTTTGTTGTTTCTCTTCTGTGTGCATTTCTGCTTCCAGCTGGGCTGCACACATAAAATGCTCTGTGGTGAGAAGCTTTGGTAAACTATGCTACTTAAACCTTCACTGAACAAACAACTGCTCATCTCCTAACCTGTTAAAATAATATCGCAATGACTTCTTTAAAAAAATCTTTGACAACTGATTTTGCACCCACATGCAATTTGGGGGGGATATATGTTTGTGGGAACTTTGCTTTTCGACAGGTAAAGAATGTAGTTTTTCATTTTTCTGTAAAATCTGCATATAAATACTTCTAGAGTTCTCAGGCCTTTGCAAATATTTTCTGTGAGTACTTGCCTGATCTTTTTATTTTTTATTTTTATTTTTTTATTTTTATTTTTTCTGGTACCGGGAATCGAACTCAGGACCTTGCACTTGCCAGGCAAGCGCTTTGCCTGATCTTTTTAAATCTTGATAGTCTTTTGCAAAGAAGAATATTTTAACTTTCGTGAATTGCGAACTATAAATTCTGTTTTTCATAGATCGTGCCCTTGATGCCAAATATAAGACGTTATTGCCAAGCCCAAGGTCATGTAGATTTTCTCCCATGTTATCTTCTAGGAATTTTACAGTTCTGCATTTTAAAGTCAGTTCTGTGACCCCTCTTGAAATGGTCTTGGTGAATGTTTTAAAGTCTGTGTTTCGACTCTATTTTTAAAATAACAAAGATTTGTATATATTTATGGTGTACAAAGTGATATTTTGACAGATATACGATACGGAAGAGTTAAATCAGGCTCATTAACATGCATTGTCTCACTTATACTTTTTTATGCTGAGATCACTTGCAGCTATTATTTTAGCACTTGTTAAGAATACAATACACTGTGACTAACTTAGGTCACTAAGTTGTACAGTGGGGCTCTGGAACTCATTTCTTCTAACTGAAAAGTACATTCATGCTATTATAATGACAAGATTTCTCTCTTTGTAAGGCTGAATAATATTTAATTGCACATATATATATGTCTTTATATCTTGCTTTTTCATTATGAATTTACCTATTGACATACACTAAGGTTGAGTCCATATCTTGACCATTGTGAACAGGTTCACTTTTGTGCATGAGGTTGTATAGAAGCAGATAACTTATAGAAGCAGAAGCAGAATGGTGGTTATCAGGGGCTAGATTGGGGAGCTGTTGGTCAAAGGGTACAGAATTTCAGTTTTCTCAGCATTATTTATTGAAGATACTGTCCTTTTGTTCCTTTGCCAAAGATCAGTTGACCATGTTAGTATGGCTCTATTTTTTGAGCTCTCTGTTCTGTCCCTTTGTCCTGTTCAGCTATTCTTTCACACTATCCCATGTTCTTGATTGCTGTAGCTTTGTAGTAAGTCTTGAAGTCCGGTAGTGTCAGTCCTCCAACTTATTCTTCTTCACTATTATGTTGGTTATTCTGGGTCTTCTGCCTTTCCATAACCTTTAGAAGCAGTATGTTGATATCCATATAACTTGTTGGGATTCTGATTGAGATTGAATCAATTCTATAGATCAAGTTGAGAAGAACTGTCATGTCCACATTTTTGAGTCTTTGTATCATGAACATAGAATATCTCTCTACTTATTTGGTACTTCTTTGCTTCTTTCACCAGAGTTCAGTAGCTTTCCTTGTAAAACTCATGTATAGACTCTGCTCTGTGTATGCCTAAGTATTTTATTTTGTGGAGGTGCTAATTTAAATAATACTGTATTTTTAATTTCAAGTTTTACTTGGTTATTGCTGGTGTATAGAAAAGCAATTGAATTTTGTGTATTAATCTTGTATGCTGCAGATCTGCTGTAATTGCTTATTAGTTCCAGGAATTCTCTTAATTGTTTTGGATTAGCTATGCAGATGATCATGTCATCCGTAAACAAAGACATATGTATTTCTTTATTGTCACTTGTACAAATTTCCCTTCATTTTCTTGTCTTATTTCTTTGGCTGGGATTTCTAAAGTAATGTTGAAAAGAAGTACTGGGAAGAAATATCCTTACTTTGTTCTTGATCTTAAGAGGAAAGTTTCCAGTTTCTCACTATTAAAATTATATTAGCTTGGCTTTTTGGCTTAAGATCAAGCGAAGAATATATTAGTTATATGCATAAATATTGATATAGAAATAGCGAATCTGTACCAAGATGGTAAAGTTCTACTCTATTCCTCATTTAATGAGAATTTTACCAAGAAAGGTCATATGATTTTAATTTTTCTTAAAAAATAGCCTTACTGAGATATAATTCACATGCTACTAAGCTCACATGAGTGTGTACAATTCCACATTTCTTAGCACACTTACAAAATTGTGAACAATCTTATTTTAGATCATTTCCTCACTCCAAAGAAGCTCTGTAATCATTAGCTGTCACTCCCATTTTTGGTTCCCTTAGCATGAAGCAACCTTCAGTCCTCATTCTTCTTCTGTGGGTTTGCCTATTTTGGCTGTTTCCTATATTTGCAATTATACAGTATTTTGTCATTTGTTTGGCTTCTTTAACTTAGCATAGTGTTTTCAAGGTACAACCATACTGTAACATACATCAGTAGTTCACTTGTTATTACTACTAGATATTCTGTTCCATAGCTATACCATACTTTATTCATTTATACATCAGTGACATTTTGGATTTTTTTTCACTTTTTGGTTATTGTGATAATGCTACTATATTATGTATTTCTGCACAGGTTTCTTTGTGGAGATATTTCATTTGCTATTGATATATATCTGAAAATGAAATTGCTGAGTTGTATGGTAACTCTGTGTTCATGTTGTGGAGGAATCACCAAACTTTCTAAAGTGAGTACACCATTTGTCATTCCTAGCAGCACTGTTTGTGGTTCCCCTTCTGTGTACATTATCACCAACACTTGTTATTGTCCAGTGGTAATGACGCCCTTAGAGCTTTCAGTGATAACAAATAGCCTACTGCAGCACAGGTGCTCCAGGTTTGCTGTCCCTGTGTGTCTACTAGTTCTATTGTAACTATTTAGTGGCTATTGAGTGGTAGCTCATGTTAACATAAATTTGCATTTCCCTCACAAGTAATGGTTTTGAACACATTTTCAAGGGCATATTTGCTACTTGTATGTCTTTGGAGAAATTTTTATGCCATTGGTCCATTTTAAAATGGTATTATTATTGACTGAAGGAATTTTAATGACCGTATCTTGTACTCTGAATAAGTACTTTAAAGATAACAATATGCAAAGTGTTACTTATTGTTATTCTCCCAGTATTTCGTTTTAAAATTTTGTTTTACCTTTTCTCCATCAAACAAAATAAAAATAGGATTGATTTTCTTTCTTATTTTTATTGTTAATTTTTTTCTCAATTTTCCCATTTAAAAAATCTGTCAAGATCTATGCTATATCTAAAGAATCTTCTGGCTTACAGTTATTATGTTATTTAGTGCAATAATTACTTAATTTTTAAAATTATATAATTGTATAACAGCACCTGTACCACCTTTGGTCATTTTAATAGCTTTTCTGAGGGCTGGGGATATAGCTCAGTAGCACAAGCACCAGTCTGGCAACTGCAAGGTGCTGAGTTTGATTCCCAGTATCAATATGTATATAAGTGAAATGGAGAAGAGAGAGCCTGGAATTTTTAAAAATAATAAGTAGCCTTATACATGTAGCTTAATTCTGCTCCTTAGAGTTTGGTGACCAAAGACAAGTTACTTAGTCTTCATAAGTGAACCTGGGATAATCGTAATCATCCTATTATATGACTGTGAGGAATAAACTGTAAATGGCTGAAAAAGTGCTATAAAGTGACTGAAAATGAATAGATATTTACTATCTCCCATGTGTCTACATGGAAATTATTATTAGCTTCCCTGTCCTGCTTGCTTTTGTGTTTTGTCCTACCATTTTTTGTATTTTTAAATCCATGTTAAATCTGTAGGTTTTACAGTTTTTAAATGATATTATAAAATTTGCAGATTAATCTTATCCTAACATAGATTCCCCAGAACTATTCTGCTATTCTCTTGCTATTCTGAGAAACACACATGCATACCAACAACAGCCACACTCAAATTGTTTCTGTCCTGAATGCAAAGCAGTCCTTATCAGTGAATCATTACTTGTTAAACTCTCAACGTACTACTTTGTTCTCTCAGCCTCTTAAAGTCAGTTTCTCCTTGAAGGGATGTTCATCTATTTCAGTCTTCTTTGTGAGTTTTGACGGACTGAACAGCTGTTATCCACAGATTTCCTTTCACTTCTTGTATAGTTCTACACTGTCTTAGAGTCCAGACGTTTTCTTTGTTAGATTCCAGTTTCATTTTTATACAGCACATCCACAGTAACATTTTTCAGAAGAGGTACGTAGCTCGCCAGACTACAGTGTTGGGCATGGAATTTGGGGTTTGAAACTCACTTCTCCAATAACTTTGTTTTATATTGAAAAGTCTACAATTTTATCACAAAGTCTTTGCTATTCTAATTCTAGTTGTTGCAATGGCTGTTCCTGTTGTTGCTGCACTCCTCCCCTTTCTGAGGATTTTGGAATAGCTTAATGATTTTTTTTCTTAAGTTGTTAATGTGCGATTTTATTTAAATTTTTGAGACATAGCTCTTATATTAAGATTGTTTTCCCAACTTTATTGAGGCTTAATGGACAAATAAAATTATTTATGTTTAAAGTATGTAGTGTGGTAGATAAATACATTCTGAAATCATTACCATAATTAAGCATTTATATTCATTGTCTTGCATGTCATTTCTTTTGTGATATGGACACTTAAGATATACTGTTTTAGCAAGTTTCAAGCTCACAATCCATTTGTATTGATCCTAGTCACCATACTACACAGTAAATTATCAGAATTGTTCATGGACTAGAAAGTAGTTGGAAATCTTGAGTTCATGGAGGAGTAGGCAGAGAGTTCATGAACAAAAACCAAACCACACGAGAAATACTTCAAAGAATCAACAACTAGAATATCATGTTGTTGAAAAGTTTTTACACATCAAAAGAACCAAGAGAGTAAAAAGAAAACACAAGTTGGGGAAAGAATTTTAGCTAACTGTCCCTCAAAGAACTTCTATCTAGAACATATACATAATTAAAAGAAATCAGGCCCCTAAAATTCAAAGACTCAATCCAAAAGTGGGCATCTGAAATCAATACACACTTCTCAGATGAAGAAATACAAATGGCAAATAAATATATGGAAAAATGTTTGACATCATTGGTCATTTTAGAAATGCAAATGAAAACAACACTGAGATTCCATCTCAGCCCAGAAAAAATGGCTGTCATCAAGAAATCAACCAATAACAAATGCTGGAGAGGCTGTGGGGAAAAAGGACCCTTCTCCGCTACTGATGGGAGTGCAGACTGTTGAAACCACTGCAGAAATCAGTGTGGAGATTCTTCACAAAACTAGGATTAGAGGTTCCATTCAACCCAGCTATTCTTCTTCTGGGTAGTTTCCCAGAAGAATGGAAAACATTATACCATAAAGATATACGTGCACCCATCTTTATTGAAATTCAATTTGTCATAGCTAAATCTCGGAAACAACTCAAATGCCCATCAAATGAGAATGGGTGAAAATGATGTGATATTTTTATGCAATGGAGTACTACAAAGCTATAAAGAAAGGTAAACTCAAGGCTTTTATAGGTAGATGGATACAACTAGAGACCCATACTCATAAGTGAAATAAATCAGTATCACTTGTGTAAACATCATATTGTCTCCCTAGTATAAGAAACTGAAGGAGTAAATAAAATCTGAAAGGAACAGATTTTGAACTTGAGATCCTTCTACTCTAGTCTTCCAAGTAGCTGAATTTGAAGTGAGTGAGAGAATTCTGAGAGGGATTAATGTTAGTGTGCCTTTTACTGTAATAAACTTTTTAATTGAAACATTCACAAAGTCATTGTCCAGACCAATATAAAGAAGGTTTTTGTTGTTTTATTTCTTCTAGGAATTAATAGTTTCAGGTATTATGTTTGAATCTTTAGTCCATGTTGAGTTGATGGTTTTTGTATATGATGTAGGATAAATATCCCACTTTATTTTTGTGTATGTAAGGTGTGTGTGATGTTTTTGTTTTCAGAAGGAAGGGAAATAATCATAACTATGTTTTCATATATTCTTATATACTGATGCTGATTTTCAAATTGAAAACTTTCATTTCAGATTCAATGTCTTCGAAATTTTATGTCATGGTTTCTGAAAAATTTTCTCATTTTTAATGATAAAATCCATTTCTTGTGGAGTTGATCATTGTGTATGATTATCTGTATTTTTATTTTATATCTGATTCTAGTCAAATAGCTGGTGATCATGATTGCTTGCTAATACTTTCACAGAAGAGTCCTATGCAGCTGTTGGGATATTTGCCCCAAACACCACCTCTTTTTAAGGCTCAAATTTTAGATTTGTTCTCAAGAACAAAACGTATCTTCCATCTTAGCTTTCAGGTAGAGATCTTCTCAATTGGGGATGATTTTTTTCCCCTCAAAGATATTTGGTAGCATCTGAAGACAATTTTGGTTTTCACACATGGCATTGGTACTTATATTCAGTATGTGAAAGCCAGTGATATCTCTTAGTATCCTACATTCCAGAGGACAGTTCCTCATGACAAAAAAGTATCCTACTTAGACTATCAATAATGCCCATGTTCAGAGGCTATGTTCTAGGGTGCTGGGGCAGTCATCACAGGCAGCTGATCATTTTTTTCAGTGTCAAATACAGAACAACATTCTTTGGGGTGCTAATGTTTAAGAGTCCCAGTCTTCCAAGGGCACACTGTTCAATTTCCTTGAAGGATGGATTTCAACTTTTATTCTGAGGAAAATGTCACTGTTGCCAGTTTTTGGCACTGTGCATGGGAGAATGTGACCTGTGGGTCTGTCATTCTTGATTACCCACCTCCCAAACGTCTGCCCCATGACTCACCTCTCTACATGTGGTACTCTCTTACTTTGAACTTGGAAACACTCCCAGCCTCTCTCCATCCCTCTCACTCCTTA
This sequence comes from Dinomys branickii, assembly GCA_004027595.1. Classification (NCBI taxonomy): domain Eukaryota; kingdom Metazoa; phylum Chordata; class Mammalia; order Rodentia; family Dinomyidae; genus Dinomys; species Dinomys branickii. The sequence continues at coordinate 84,168 of PVLD010004621.1, forward strand.
AACTGCTAATGAATGTTCTAGAAGAAAATGAGCCCTGTTTCTTTATTTCTCTTTCAGATATTCTTGTCTATAAAAGGCATACATTCTCCTTGGTTTGCTGCTGCATAATATGGGACCTGACTTCCAGGGGCTAAGCTTATCTGACCATACTAGGGACTAAAAAGAAAAATTTGCCTAATTTAGGAAGGAAATCTCAGCAAGCCTATTGAGCCACAGTAACAAAGCCATGGTCTTCACTAAGCTCTGTCATACAGAGCTTTCCTCTTAAAAAGGCTGACTGTTGCTTCTAGCTCTCAGTTGACTTTGGATTGGAAGGAAGAGGAGATGTTTTGTATTGGTCTTGTAGGGCTGTCATAACAAAGTACCACAGACTGATTGGCTTAAACAACAGAATTTATTTGAGCAAGCCTGGAGGCTAAGATCTGAGATCAAGGTGTCAAGCAGGGTTGGTTTGTTGTGTGGCCTTGTTCCTTGGTTTGCAGATAGCTGTTGTCTGCCTGTTTCTTTCCACTGTGTCTGTGTCTTGCTCTCTTCTTCTTTTAAGAACACCAGTCATATTGAATTAGTAGTCACCCAAAAGAACACACATTAATTTAATAACCTCCTTAAATGCCATGTCTCCAAATATAGTAGGGGTTTGACGTATGAATTTTAGGAGGACATAATTCAACCCATAACAAGTATTGCATCCCTAATACCCTGGCTGGTACATGTTGGCTCAGTTCTAGCTGCATCCATGTGTCATGTCCCTTGACTTCCTTACCATCTGGGATAGACACAACTCAGCTTAGATTCTCAGTATAGCTTTTAGATCTGCACTTTTTTAAAATGCTTTAATGCTTTACTTTTAAAATAACTTAACAATGTTGACCTGAGGCATAAAGCTAGTTATAAAAACAAGTGTAGTAAGAAAAACCAGGCCATTATAGCCTGTAATACAATGTGACCTCAAACATTCCATCCATGATTATAAATTACCAAAGTGGCATAGTGTAAGCATGAGTAATTTGTTAGCTATTTCTAATAATAACTTCTTATTTATTTATTCAATTCATCTTTATACAAAGAAACATGGGCTCAGAATGACAGAGTCTTGAGTTTCTTAAATTACAGAAAGTCCCTGAAAGGAGTTAATAGAAGAGTTGTTGGGACCAAGCCTGTGCCTGAGCACTGCATTAAAGGATGTGAGGTGAACACTGGTGGGCAGAGGGAGTGAACGTATGGGACCCTGAATGTCCTGTGTCTTCAAAGAGGGTGGAGGCTGGGGCAAATGCACCCATCTGATTTGGCCTGACTTTGGCCTGCCTTCTGGGTAGACATTGTTGAACGAGGTTCTGATGAGAATGTGATATGGGTAAAGTCAGAGCAAAGAGGTGGAAAAAAGTGGAACCCTTCAGCTGCAGGGATATGAAACAGGGTGAAGAAGGCGTTTTCATGGTGTAGGGATCCAGAAGCTCCTAGAGGGCAAGATGGGAGTACAAGATAGAGTAGATCAACTGGAGAGAATCCAATCTGTGCATTCCAGCGGGAGCATGGCATGTGGAGGCAGTTCCATCTAAATGCCCGAGCTGGTTTGGAGGAACATGGGAGATGGGTGAAGTGCGGTGCATGAATCAGACCAGAGAGGGGGGCAGGAGCCAGCTTTGAAGGGCCTTGTCTCTGAGCCTCTGTTGGTCCCTCCCAATCTTATTTTGTATTTATCATCCTGCTCTATATTTTTACTTGTTGAAAAAAATCAGTGTTTCTCCAAAATCCATTGTTTTAAATTCTAACATTTTCCTCCAGATTTATTTTACAGATAAATCAAATAACTGCTTTCTCAGCCACCATTTGTGCACTGGAGATTAGGAGAGGGGCTAGAGGCAGGCAAATGGTCGGTACTGAAACATCTATGAAAGTGCCAGTCTGGAAGGTAGCTATGCTCACCACTATACCACCAACGCATACAGAAGTGCCAGTCTGCACTGACTTTCCCCATTCATTAATGATCTGAGAAGGCTCCTCCAAGCAGTATTGTTTTTATACTCACTTTAACTACATAGTCAGGAGTGCTATCTTTTCCTTTCTCAGCATTTAAAAATCAGAATAACAATGAAGAAGCCTGTAAAATATTGTACTTTTTATTCACTTTTCAGGTCTTCAGGGCCAGCAAAATAAAATTCATTTGATCTCGAAGAGTTGTGAGATAAATGTTTGAAGTTCTCCTCCCACCTTTTCTGGAATCTTTAATCTTTTCAGATCATGAATATAGAAGAGATTGTTGTGAAAGGGTCCTCTGAATTTAGGGCTAACAAGAGAGTGGTGGCTCTACAAGTAGGAGGAAAGCATGAGCTTTGCCTGTCACGTTCTCTGTCCTTATCTTGTGGGGCTTTTCAGACTCTTCTCCCAGCTTCTTGCTCTGGGCACTGCAGTCTCCTGCCTTTCCTTATCTCCTTTCCCTATCGTAGCAAGGATCAGATTCTTTCAAAATCTGGTTCTTTCACGCACAAAGAAGTTCTGGTGAGGAGTCAGCTATAATGTGGCTCTGTGCCCATGTGTCACTTGGAGGAGCAGACATATAACAGGCAAAGTATCTGAATCCGGACCAGTTTTGCCTACTTTCATTCATTTCTTTAGTCTTTTAAAAATTATTTTTTATTTCAAAGAGCATTAAAAAAAGAACAACAGAAAACTGCCAACAACATGGGCAAAAACAAAACAAATAAACAATAAGAATGACTCAGGGTTTCAGAACAAAATGATAGAGATTTACAGTGGTTGTTACAGGACATGTTTTTATCTTCATTGAAGTTGGTCAGAATGCCAGATGTAAGAATGCAAGATTAATCAAACCATTAAAGAGAATAAAAAAATAAAAGCAAGAAAATTGTAACGGATACAGCCTTTCACCAAACAACAGGAGGGATCATTCATTTCTTTATTAAGAAGTAGTAACTGATTAACATTTACATGCCAGGAATTTTCTAAAAGCATGGTTTTATCAAATTAGCTTCTCTCCATATTTCTGCCTCCTCCCAATATTGTTGGAAAGAGAAAATAAAATAATACATGTCAGTGCTGACTAGTATGTGGCATGCTGAGGCCTCAACAAGGGCAGATGCCTTTTGTAGATTAATGCTCAAATAGCCATGGTGTTTTAAGAGAGTATGGAGTCAAAAGTTCATGGTTTTTATTTTGTACCCACCATATGCTGAACTTGCAGTTTTATACACCATCTTTTAACAGTACTGTCCCTATTTTAAATGATCATCCATACAAACCTAGACTCTACTTGAAGGAATGAGCGAGTAGACATGACTTTAGGTCTGAGGCAAGGGTTGAGGGAGACAGGATCACTATTGCTCTCCTCCCCCCAGAGTGAGTCACCTTTATCAGTGCATAGGCCTGAATGCTGGTGACTCGAAATTTCCATGGGAAGGAAAATCTTAAGCCTTGGAAAGATTCAAAGGCAAGAGCTGTTTAGGTGGGAAGGCTGTCAGGTGTTATACCTTGTTAAAGAAAGTTGTAATGCTTTATGTTTTAGAAGATGTTTCTATAACTGACTTAATACTATACTTTAAAATGACTATTTCACAAGTGAAACTTACCATTAGAGTTCAGTACAGGACAAAGGGTGACATATGTTTTTAAAGAACGAAAATTAAAAATCTTAGAGATGTTTTGTGTGGGTAAGAAAGATTTCAAATCAGTGGTATAGGTATTATTAAAATCCAGGGTCAAAGTTTAAATCACATGTCTTTATGTAGTGCAATGGGTATATAATTAAGGAAAGAAAGACAAGCCCAAGTGTCTGCTGGATCCTGGACTTCAGATATGGCACATTAAATAATATGGGTTAATCTTATTGACAAAGTTCACAATAACCTTTATTATCAGACTCAAAACATTTTTTAAAATAACTATGTCATTTACAATTTCCAAATAATAAATTAACTTTGAGATGAGATTATAAAACATCCTATATATAGTATAGTTATTTTATACTTGTATTTTTTATTTATTACCATTTATCCTACTAAATATTTGAGGAGTGGTAATAAATGGGATTTATTTTATGATTCTAGGGTTTGGCTCTCTAAATAATTTTGGTCTCTTTTGGCGGAGACCACAGGAACCCTTGCCAATGTAGACTCCACTTAGTGTCATTTAAGTTCATTTTCACTCTTTGCTGTCAGCTGTTTCAGTTATTACACAAACATGACAGTGTGATGCATATGATTAAACCTAAATATTCCATATTTGAGAAAAAAATTACATTGTTAAATGTGCTTGACAGGTTTCATGATGTAAGGACGATCTGGAAGGTGTTACAAAAAATGGCAAAGTGAGGACCTCTGAAAGTCTTTTTGATAAAATCATGAGAACATTCGCAGAAACTAGAAAAACTAACTTTTCTTCAGAACACTGGGAAATCAGCAGCCTAGCAGTTACTGCAGTGGTGAGAAAGGATCTGGAGATGTTTCAAAAACGGATTCTCAGAGGACATTCTTTGATCTGCATGATTGTGCTATGGTTTGGTTGGATGTCTCCCAAAAGCCCAAGTGTTGAAAAGTTTGGTCCTTTAAATGGTGGTGCTAGGGCAGGTGCTGTAGTCCTCGAAGGGGCAGGGCCAGTGGGAAGTTCCTTAGATTATTGGGGGCATTTCCCTGAGACTGTCAGGCCCTGGCCTCTCAGTTTCTCCGTGATGCCTGCCCCTTAATGCTAACACTTGCCCCAATACACACTGTTGCTATGATTGCCATATTTACCAGAGACCCAAACAAATGGGGCCACCTGATTATAGACTCAAATCTCTCTTTAGTTCATGAGTAGCTTGTGCCAGGTATTTTGCTATAGTAACATGAAGCTGACTAGTATAGCTTATTCCCAGAAACTCTCACAATGCAAGGCTTGTTTTCATTTGACCTAACTAGGAAATCACCCACTTCAACAATCTTCTCCGTGGGGATTTGTCAAAACTGATCAGCAGAACCTTTTTAACATCAAAGTTGCATAAGTGAGGATACGTATGGAAAAGTGCCGGCTAACTAGAAAGCTTAAAAGAAAAAGCCTGGATAGTGACATCTGCAAAAGAGGTTTTGAAATGCTCTGACAAATTCATGTGAATTTAGAAGGCTACATGCAGCTGTAGGGCTCTAAGCAGATTGAGGGTGTACCTGAGGCCCCTAAGCTCTCCCGTCTTGCTAAACTTGAGGTCCTGCTCAAACCAGAAGTGAAGGCACAACTTTAAATTGTGTGGCTAAATACTGAACATGCATCCTAATATGCACACACAGTGACTTAGCAAAATTTGGGAGAAATATTGCTTCCAGGCATTTAAGGAGATTACTTCCCTATTATTAGTTTATCAGTAAAGTAACCAAGCAGGGATTTCAGTGTCATATGTGCCAAAAAAAAGTAGAATTTACAGAATTACTGTAAGTTTCTCCCTGTTTCTGTGTCTCTGTGTGTGTCTCTCTCTCTGCCTCTGCCTCTGTCTCTGTCTCTCTCTCTCTCTCTCACACACACACACACACACACACATACACAAGCACACACACAAATGCAGAATAACAATAAAAACAACAACAATAAATAACAAGAACAACAAACTGGGAATAAAGAAGAATCTGACTTTCAGAGGTGCCATATTTTTAAATGTACACTTTCCAAAACAAATGGAGAGATAAAGGATAAAAGATAGTATGGGAAGACAAAGGAGGTGTCAACTTTATATAGGAAATCAACCCCTTGAGGCAGTCCCTGAGCACTGCCTATTGAACACTAACTATTGAACTTACTAGACAGGCTTTAAATTAGCTATTTTAACAAAGAAAAGAATAAACCATGTCTGAAGAACTAAAGGAAACCGGGTATGGCCATGTGTACCCATAATCCCAGTACTCTGGGAGACTGAAGCAGGAAGATCATAAGTTCAAACCTAGTTTGAGCAACTTAGTGACTTAATGAAACCATGTCTTGAAATTAAATGTAATATTTTTTTAAAAAGGCTGGGAGTGTGGCTCAGTGTAAATGCCTTGTGTTTAATCTCCAATACAAACAAAAAATGAACAGTACCCCAGCCCCCAAACGTGTAAGAATTATGTCTCCTCAAATACAGGATATCAATCATAAAGAAAGAAATCTGGAGTTGAAAAGTAAGTAATGGAAATTGAAATCCACTGAATAGTCCAGTGACATTCGTATTGCCAAAGACAAGATTGAGCACATTTGAGGATAGGCCAAATGATATTACCCAGACTGAAGTATAGAGAGAAAAGAAAGTTGAGGAAAGTGAATATGAAGAGTGCCAATATATGCATAATGTAAATCCCAGAAAGAGAAGAAATAAGGAAAAGGCCAAAAGAATAACTGAAGAACTAATAGCCTTGTATTTACCAAATTTGGTAAAACATTTTCTTGTGCATCCGAGAAGCTCAATGAACTCCAAGTAGGAAAAAGTTAAATTAAAATTTAATTAAAATTAAATTTCATAGCTAAATACATCATACACTGTCACAAGCCAAAGACAAAGAAAACATTTTGAAATTATCATGTACAAAGAAGTCACAATAAGATAAACAGCTGATTTCTTATTGGAAATCATGCAGGTCAGAAGATGATGAGATGATACAGCCAAAGCACTTGAAGAAAGAGTGTTAATCACAAATTCTAGGTCCAGTGAGTGAAGTTAACTTTCAAAATGAAGGAGGGGGAATAGACAAGGTTGTTCTTATCATATTGCGCTAGAGGTACTGGTAACAGCAATTAAGCAAGGGGAGAAACATTCAGGTTGGAAGGGAAGTAGTACAGCTACCTCTAATTTCAGATGATGTGATCTTTGGTAAATAAAATACTAAGGAATCCAGAAAAATAATTAAGGCTAATCAGTGTAGCAATATTGCAAGGTACATGATCTACATATCAAAACAAATAGCAGTTCAATAAATACTGATAATTTAAAATATAGTTTAAAATCCACTTAAAATATTATCATAAGAATAAAACATTTACAAATAAATTTTAAAAAATAAATTCAACTCCTGTACATTGTAAATGCAAAACAGTGGTAAAATAAATTTTAAAAAATACAATGAAATTTCATTCTATGCTTATGCATTAGCAAATTTAATATGGTTAACATGGCAGTGCTCCCCAAATATATCTACAAAAGCAGTGAAATTCTTACAAGAATAGAGGTGCCTTTCTATTTTTATTTTTGCAGAAAATAATAAGCTGATATTAAAATTGATGAGGAAATGAAAAGAACTCAGAATAGTCAAATAATTCTTAATAAAGAACCTGAGTAAAGGACTGACACTTTAAAAGCTTTCAGGAAACTCTAGTAGTTAGGTGTGTTGGAAGGCAAGGAAGCACTACCATAGGAAGAGAACGACCAAAGGAACAGGACTAAGAAAGAAAACGCCTTTATATTTGTGGTTAATTGACTTGCATCCAGAGTGCTGAGCAACTGACTGGGAAGTACAGCAAGCAGTCCTTCAGTGAACAGCCCTGGGCAGGTGAAGAACCCCATACATTGAGACTGAGCTCATACTACACACCATGTGTAAAAATGAACTCAAAACAGACCAAAGACCTAAATGTGGCAACAAAAAGTATAAAACTCCTCTAAGTACGTATGTGCCCATCTTTGTGACTCGGGATATGATTCTGAAAATATATATAACCTAAGAAAAAAGAATTTGACTTCATAAAGGCTAAAAATGTTTTGTGTCCCAAAGATACAGCTGGGGAAGTGAAAAGACAACCTACAAAGTGGAAAATTATATATCTGATAATAGGACTAGTATCTAGGAAACCTAAACAATGGTTCCAATGAATAGGCAAATAACCCAATCTAAAAGTGGAAAAAGAATTTCAATAAAGTTTTCTACACAGAACATATGCACTGAGCAATTAGCACATGAAAATGTGTCCAATATATTCAATCCTTAGTGAAATTAAAATCAAAGCCACAATAAAGTACTACTTCACATTCACTAGAACAGTTACAATTTTAAAAATGGACAATAACAAGTATTGCCATGGATGTGGAAAAGCAAAAACCTTCCTAAATTGTTGATAGGGAGTAAAATGTCTCAACTGCTGTGCAGTAGACATTGGTAGTTCCTCAAAATGCTAAATATTCAATTATTATATAATCCAGAAATTGAATTTCTATCTATATAACCTGGAGAAATGAGAACATGAGTTCAAACAAAAACATGCTCATAGATGTTTAATATAGTGGCTTACTAATAAGTAGGATTAGTAATAGTCCAAAGATGGAAAAACCTAAATATTTATCAGCCAATGACAGAATAAACATACTGTAGTGCACTGGTCAGTTTTCCCATTTCTGAGCACACACCCCTGACATACACAACTTGAAGTATGAAGATTTATCTTTTTCTTACAGTTTGAGAGGGTTCAGTCTATGGTTGGCCGGTTTTAAAGCAGAAACACCATGGTGAAAGGGCCGAGTGAAGGAATGCTGCTCACCTCATGGCAGCAGGGACGAAAGCGTACTGAGAAGAGACACATATTCCAGAGGCACACTTGTAATGATCCATCTCCAAGTGGGCCCCACCTCCTGACAGCACATTCAGCTATGAACATCCCTGAATTGGTCCACTGATAAGTATACAGGGTCTCCAGGATCTGATCACCTTTCCATAGTCTCATAATCCAGTCAAGTTGATCATTAAGCTTAAATGTCACATGTGGTCACCTTTTACATGCACTATATCCCTACCGTGGCATATTATTTGGCTACAAATAAGAGTGAAGGAATGAATCTTGAAATTATGCTAAGTGGAACACAAAGCCCAACATGTCATATTATTCTGTGAAATCTATCAAAGATGCAAATCCATAGAAATAGAAAGGAGATCAGTGGTCACCTGCAAATTGCGTTAGGCAGAAATTGGCGGTTCACAGTTGTTTGTGGCAATGAGAGTGCTCTAAACTTGCCTGTGGTAATGGTTGCATACTTTAAATGGGGGATCTCTGTCACTGTGTGACTATGAATATGGTATCAGAATTCAAATTTCAGGTTTCAGAGACATAACATGCAATTGCTCACCCAAAGTTTCCTCGTGAGTCCCTCAGTTGTCAGTATATTGAATTTGGATTCATAATCTCCTTCACCCTCACTTGTCCCTTGGGATTTCCTATTTTAGTTACACTAACCAGTTTTCTCCCTCCATTGCACGGTGGGGAAATGGGAGTCGTTCTTTGTCTTCTTCTTCTTTTAAACAAGTTCATTTTTCTTCCCAAGTATTTTAGTCCATTTGCTGTTTCTATAGCAGAACATCTGATGCCGGATAATTTAAAAGACATTGAAGTTTATCCTGGTTTATGGTTCTGGAGGCTGGTAAACCCAAAGGCATGGCTTCTGATGCTCGATCAGCGTTTGGTGAGGGGTTCCTGGTGGTTGAAGTTAAGGTGGAAAGTGGAAGGTACTGGATATGTTTCAAAGGGACAAAATATAAAGGGTATCTTCACTTTATAACAACCCACTCACATTACAACTGTTCTATCCTGAGAGTGAGAACTCAGGCACTTCGTGGAGATTTAAGCTAGCCCCTTGGAACAGGCATTAATCTCTCCACCTAGCCCAAGCTCTTTTAACCCACCACTTGTCAACACCATTACACTGATAACCAAAGTTCAGCATAGATTTGAAAGGGGAGGAAGGCACAGACCATACTGGAACCATATCCCCATGTACAGCTTTTACCCATTCGTATATACCTCCACACCACTATCATAGTGAATCTGGGCCTTTTAAAGAATATCTTAACTAATTTTCCCATATACATTTTTAGCACCTTCAACTAATTCTCTACAGGGAATTTAGGATTATTGTGTTTAAAATAGATTTTGCAATAACAATGTCAGAGAGCATTTTTATATAGTGGCTTTGATTACGAATTTATTTCATCTAAAAAGAAAGAATCTTACCCCTCCCCATTTTTTCCATTTTTTTGAAGGCAGGGAAAGCTCAAAGGCAATCCTACTAAGTTCAATGGGAAATAAGAAAAATAAGTTGCCCCAGTGAAGGGGTGAAACCTGGTCCTCTCTGGCTGGGTCCCTGTCTTCAATTCTGACTTGGATTCCAAATCAGGTAAGGAACACAATTGAAATCCACTATTTAATATATCAAATATTGTTTTAATAAAGTCATATCCTGGGTTTTATTTTTCCACTTGCATTAATATTTGTTCCATAATACTTGTTTTTTGAAAATCTCTTCATTTTCTAAAATCCCATTGAAACTGTCTTCATTTCTCTTTTTCCTTGTGGCTCCTTCATGTTGATTTATCTTAATTTCTGTTCCTTTCCTGGCCACCTGTACTGTGTTCATTTCTCGAGGGAGAATCACCTCAAACGTTCTCCATGACAGTTTCCAGAAAAATCCATCATTTGGGATATACTTTTTCATTCAGTAAGATTAATGGTGCTTTCGAAGCTTTGGCTGTTTCCCCTTTCACTGACCCTGTAAGTGCTGTTGATCCGCCCTTGGAGAGCATGTGGAGATGAGTGCATCAGTGCTAATGTCACATAAAGTCTCAGTGGATTCTTCCCCTCCATGACATTTTTTTTTTTTTTTTTTGCGGTACTGGGGATCGAACTCAGGAACCCTGTGCTTGCTAGGCAAGCACTTATTCCACTGAGCTATACCCCCAGCCCCATGACATTTTTTTCAAGGGTCTAGCTTCCTCGTCTTCAATTTTTCCACACCTCCAAGTACTTTTCTCTCAAATGGTGTGCTGGAAAATGTTCATAGCTACCTCTCCTGGTGGGTAAAAAGGCCTGGTTCATAGTGCTCGCTGTTTCACTGTATTGCACCTTGGTTAATTTCAAAACACCAGTGTTGTCAGTGAGTGTGGAGTGTGGGAGAAAACACTATGGCACCATACATATGACTTTGCATTATACTCACGGAAAGAACCTTAACATCCTAATTAACAGTAAAATAATTATGCAGAGATGAGTTTTGAGAACTTACTCATTTTTAATGTAGCTTATTTAATGGTAAGCTTCTATATTTGAACTCTTCTTATTGCCTGCATTTAACAACTGTCTCAAGAGATTCCTGAAATGAAACACTTGGCTTTTGTGAACTGAAGGTTAAAAGGTGCGAGGGCTATTTTCCTCCCTGCGTCAGAAAGAACAGAATGAAGCCAAGATGGACAACTGGTTTAACTTGGGTGCTGACTCTTACCAATTGTTTGCAACTTCGATGGCTATATTGGGAAGAATTTGAAAAGTTTGTTGTATGAGAAGCCCTATAGTCTATTAGCGATGTTGATAACAGGTTAAAAAGGAAGACATAATAGATACCATTTTGCATATTTTGGTCCTTTTATAAGCATATTTTCCCACCCAAATAGTAGAAAAATATTTAAGGGGTATATTGCACTCTTTTTTTACCTCTGTGCACCATTTGTGCGAAACCCAATATGGGCTGTACTCCTGCCAGGTTCCAGAGACCACCTGACCCTCACCTTTTGGTATAGATGCTCCATCCCAGACCCTACTCTCCATATCTAGTCTTGGACCTCCCCTGGTGACCATGATGGTAGACCAAAGGGTGCTAGTAAGAAAACTGACACTCTTGAGAGCATTGGCCTTGGACTCCATCATGTTGCTTCCTGGACCTTCTTGTCCTTGGTTCATACTCACTGATTTCCCTTTCCTAGGCTAACCCTTAGTTTTAAAAAATACCTAGAAGCTGTGCCAGACTCACTCCTTATGTGACAAACTGTCTTTCACCCTAATGTGGGGTGAAATACAGTCAATGTAGGTAAACCAGGGGTTCTCAGACACTCAAGAAGATGAAAAAAACCACACAGACTAACAGAAAACCAAGTACTGGAATCTCTACTGTTGGTTGGAAGGGAAGAGTTGAGCATTTTAGTTTTTTATTCTGAAACACCATTGACTTTATCAGGTGTTTGGTTTATTGAGGCCAATCCTTAGATCCTGGGTCAGTCCTGGCCAGTGTTCCCTTGAAGTAGACATTTTAAGGGCAGAGATGAGAATAGGTGGATAGCTGGCCAGCAGAAGTCAAAAAAAGGAGAAACATCAGAAAAATGATACTTTAAAAATAATCATAGAAAATTATAGAAGGTAGAGAGGTCTTTCAAATGCAAATGTTGTGAATACACAACACTGCAATGTTCCGGAAACTGGGGAAAGAGTGGATGGTGAGTTGAACAGTTATACTGTATTTATAAGCATGCTTTTATGTTAGATCCAAGCTCTTAGCTTTCCAGTGCTGGGGGTGGGGAGGTCGAGAGCGTAAGATGGAACGTTTCCTAAAGAAAACTAGAACAAAGGTAAAGAAGATGCAGTGTAACTGCTCCACCAACACGGCATGCAGGAAGTGCCCCAAACGAGAGAGGATGGAAGTAACTTTTGCTTCTTATGTGCTGCTTACTCGAAGCATGTTTTACCTTCAACCTATCCTCTCTGAGCTGCTGTCATCCTCATTAGGAGAGTAGGAGAAAACTCACTCAGTTAAAATTCTTGCCTTTCATTCCCTCAAGACTCATCAAATGTTGGACTAATGTGGACAGGTAAATAATATTGCAGAAGAACGTTTTTTCTTTCCTGAATCACAGGGAACAGTACTTTTAAAAAATGTTCTTAGGAAAGAAAAGGTCTTTTCGCAGTGGTAACGCCTCATATTTTAGAAGAAAATGTGCATTTAATTAAAATTCCATGTGACAATCATCGTATATTGCTTAAATTCCAAATGATTATTAAAATCACAGTTAATTGTGTCTAAAAATTGTAACAGATCTGTACCTATGAAACAGCTGTTAAACATCACCAACCTTTTCTTGATCAGGTTTTTCTTTTTTTTCTTTTTCAAGCATTTCCCTATTACAATCAACCTGGCTTTAAGGAGTATTTCCTACACACACACACATGCACACGCACACACACACACCTCTCATATACATAAGACACAAATCTCATTAATGTCATGACAAGGACTTTTATGCAATTGAATTTCAATTCAGTTGGATTATCGATAATTTGAAAATAATAGAAAAATAAACCCTGGGTTTTTCATTTCTGCATAGGTACTTTTGCTAGGATGCATCATGCTGAATCAAAACCACCTCAATTTAAAACATGTGGCACGCTGAAGGTGAAAAGGAAGTTATCCAGGCTTCGGAGGGAGAGGAATACCATAGCTACAACTGCTCTGTTCAATATGTTCTAAAAGGTGTTGGGGGTACCGATTCTGCCACTGCAAGAGTGTGGTTGTATTCTGTCAAAACTGTGCATTCCCTGGAATGCATTTGTCTATCCAACATTCACTTTCTAAATGACCAATTATGTTAAAAACCCCACGAGGAAATGGTTTGTGTTGGCAAACATCACAGCGCCATCCATCGGGGTGAGCAGCGTGATTGAGGGATTGCAGAGAAGGCCCTTGCCACTTCCAGATTTGTAGGCAAAATCGCAAAGAGGACAAAATTAGATTTTCCTGCCTGTCTTTCTACCTTTTGATGGCTCTCACTTACTTTGTGCTTACTCTGGATGCCGATGATCTTGACTAGATTCTAGAAGTCTGAACAGCCGAGCAGCCTCTCTCTCTGAACGGTAGCATTCCACTTCATTGTTTCTTCCCTGAGAAGTCTGCTGTTCTACAGTTATTTTCTTTTCTGCTCCTAAGGTCCTCCCCACCAAATCCCTGTTCATTAGCATGTAGGTAAATGGAAAACTGTTTAGATAGAATAATTCACACTCATAAATGAACTTGTAAGGAGTAGTCGATAATTATGAAGTAGGCGAAACAAATGCGTCTCTCCTTTCCCCCTCTGCTATCTCCCTCCCTCCTCCTCCCTTGCTTTTCTGTGTCTCCAGTTTTCTATTTTAGACAAAAAGCCCAGGATTTCTGGGGAAGACTGTGATGTCAGTGCAAGTGTTTAATTCCTCTCCTTCCAGACCCCATTAAAATGACCCATAGACACAAAGCTAAGGAGGTAACACCATGCCAGGACTGACCCTTGGGAAGCCTGCCGTGTGCCCACCATATCTCCAGGAATTTCTGAGAGAAGAAAATTAATTGGGAGAAAAGCAAACTTATGCTTCAGCCTAAGCGGAACAGGAGCAATGTGCGAACAAAGTGAGCAGGGAAAGGCAGGCAGAGACCTACTAATGGCCCTCAGGTTAAAGGAGCAAGGGCTGGACAGGAGGTTAGACCGTGTGGGGGTCAGGAGAACATCTGGATTTCTTCAGTGTGTTTGAAAAGAGTGTGGGCTCTGGGGAGGGGGTGGGGGCAGAGGAGCAGGCCAGGGCCCGGCAGCCACTCGGGTGACAGGGACAGGATGGGGCAGGGTGATGAATGTATTTTGCGTTCTGAGTTTCCAAAGCATCCCAGTTTATTTATTACCTAAGCATAGATTCTTGGGAGAATTACCAGGGCCAATTCATGAAGTGTGAACATTTTCATGATTACTGATTTAAATTGAATTCATTAAAAAGATTATAGGAGTTTATACCTCCAGGAAGCTGCAAACTGCAGTGCCTCTTTCAGTAATTCTCACTGATGGAAGACAAAAAGGCTTTTTAAAAAGACAGAGAAGAACCGAAATAGAACTTCTGCAAAAGGGAAGGGGAACAGGAGTTGGAGGGAAAGGGGAACCACGGGAAGGGAAGGAGACACAGTAAAAGAATTAAGATGTGCTCTGCCTATGTACAAATTCCCTCCATGCACTGGCAACATGTGCACATGAAATAATATAAAAAACCCAGTAGATAAAGAGACAACTTGTAGTTGGTTACTTTGTATCTAAGTATTAAGAAAGTTGAATTCCCTTCTCTTTTTAGGTCCTCTGGACCTGTTCATGTATTGCTTTCTTAAATTGCCTTTACCCCTTTTTTCATTTTGGGGACTGCATATTTCATAGTGATTAGTGAAATTCCTGCCTAGGAGTGAAGATAACAACTTTGAGAAATAGGTGATTCTGGTTCTTTACTTTCATGTTTTTCAGGCAAAGAAAAGTTGATTTCTAGGGACTGAGTAAGAGAAATACATCCAAGACAGCAAACTCAGTAGCGCAAATTTACATTATTATCTGCTACCTTCTTTCTGATTCTTTTCCTGGGTCTGATTATTTTAGGAGATGCTTCAATTTCATGAAATTTTGTGTTAGCCCCCCACCCCCCCACCCCCGTTTGTGCTGCTTTTATTTTTTGGAGGCAGGGATCTGAATGTACCGAGTACAGTGGCCACATTTTCTGAATCTCAAACCAGCTTACCTTATCTAATACAGAGAACAAACAGGACACTCGTCTTATAGAGAATATCTCAGAAGAATAGGATTATTTCTTTAACAATGTTAACCAGGACTGTACTTCGCTTCTTCTTTGTACCAAGCAAGGAATCCTGGGATGGGTGCACGATCTGAGATTGATGGGTAAGTTTTAAGAGACCGAAGAGCGCGACCCTAAGCCAGGAGGACAAACTGGTGGGAGCCCAGGGCCCCGCCAAAGGAGAGGATCCTGGCAGGGAGAAGGCAAAGGTAAACATTCCTTATTTGATAGCTTCGCTTCAGGAGACTTAAGCTCCTAGGCAGGCAAAGCTGATTCCACCCTTAAAGCAAATATATCCTGCCGTGTTCGAGGAGGGTTTATAGACACCCACTGCACCCAGTAGCACTTGATTTCCTCCACAGCCACACTCCACACAGCCCGCCCCAGTCCCAGCAGCCTGGCTGAGCACATTCTGGACTCTGTCTGCAGTGAGATCCATAAGTTGGCTGGCTTTTAAAAAAGTGAGCTGATGTCTTCCTGTAATTCCATCCTCAGAAATGAAAGAAGAAGTCACGCAGGCAGGCTACCTGGCAGCCTTATTCTTCACTCAGCCCTGCTGCCAACGCTCCACATCCTCGCTCCCTTGCGAGATGGAGCTTGGGGCGGCACTCCCAGCCCATTTGAAGACCCTAATGAAGCAGGCTGCTCTCAGAGCTGCAGCGGCTTGCCGTTCCCTCGCAACTGAATTCCACTTTCTAATGACTTCCCCTAAATCTGCCATCAGATGACTTTATTGACTTTCAGATCATAATTAACCAACACTCACTTTTTGTACTATTTTGACTTTTATTTTTTCCATTCTGTGTGTGAATGTCTGGCCCCAACGTAAGTCATGATCCCGACAGCTATTTAATGACCAGACACCAATCAGGGAAGTCTGTTTCTTCTTGTCACTTCTGAAAGAAATATCGTGTGGTGGGGGTGGGGGTGGTGGCAGCAGCCTGAAGTATTTTCCAGAACCACTTGATGTCTCAAAAGGTAAATAGGAAAGCAGCCCCTCTATGGATAATTGACACTGTTTTTGACATTTTTATTACTTTTCAATTAGGGGAGGTGATAGAACATTCGGTTCCATGGTCTTTGTCTCATTAGAAGCACATGCTGGTTAGAGGTGCCAAGGCACAAGGCTAGAGCAGTTCCCACCTTTTCCTTTTTGCTTGTTGGCAGATGGAGATAAAATCCATGATAAATGAGCAATTAGACAATGATCTCATTGTTTTTTCCAAGGAGATGTGTTCTCTTCAGCTTCTCCCATGTTTGCATTTGATTTCCAGACTCTCCCAAGCTCTGCCTGAGTTGGTGAGGCTCACCAAACAGACATTGCACTTAACTGGTGTGTGCACACGTGCGCGCGCGCACACACACACACACACACACACACACACACACACACATACACACACACACTCCCTCTGTGCAGTGTGCCTGCCTTTTGTGCAGCATTCTTTGCCACATGGACCAGTTAGATTTAAGAGCCTCACCTCGCACCTAGGGGATGCAAATAAATCAATTAGGGAGGGAAGCAGTCTTTACTGGGCAGAGGCCGGAGTCCCATTTTCCTGAGGGGTGATCGGCAGCCCAGAGGAAATTAAGATCAGTTCAACAGGAGGACTAATTGCCCACATGTCACTTAAAGCCAATTAACATCTTTCTGCTCTAAGCACGGGGTCCTGCTCTCTAGGTCTCATGCCTAACCATCACAGCATGTTCCCAGCAGTCCCCAGCCCGCCTTGCCCCACTGTTGAGGGGCGCTTATTCCAAATGCTTGAGGCCAGAAGTATTTTGGATGTCAGATTTTTAAATTTTAAAATATTTGAACATATCTAAGGATGGGGATAGAACCCAAATGTAACTTCAAAATTCATTTGTTTGAATATATACTTTATAGACATAGCTTGAATATAATTTATATATATATAAATAATATATAATAATTTTATAATTATATACAAATTATATTTACATATATGGTACATTACTAAGAATTGAGCCCAGGATCTTCACACTGAACCATATCTCTAGCCATTTTTAAAATCTGTTTTGAATTTCTGAGAGAGGGTCTTGCTGAGCCCCAGCTGGGTTTGAACTTTTGATCTTCCTGCCTCAACCTCCCCTGACCACAAGTGTGTACCACCATGCCTGGCCTTTATACAGTTCTTTTTGGGTACTCTGTTTTGCCTGTGACCTGTCATATGGGATCAGATGTAGAATCTCCCACTTGGTGTCAAGTTGGCACTCAAAAACTTTCAGATTTTGGAGCATTTCAGATTCTCTGTTGTCAAACTAGTAATGCTCAACCTTTCTTTGTAAGGTGTGTGTCTGTGTATGTGTGTGTGTGTGTGTGTGTGTGTGTGTGTGTGTTAAAGTGTTTAGTATATGCTTGATATGATTCAGAGTAACTTTTCAGTACAAGAATACAAATACTAGGCTATAATAGTAAGAAAGATAAGTCCGACTTTATGCTGGCCCATGAGATGAGAACAGGATTTGGTGTCTTAGAAGTATGGAGGTACCTTGGGGGACCCAGCCAGAGAGCCCACCCTCGTCCCCCACTTGGGTTGGAGTTCAAAGGAGCCTGGTAACTGGTTAAAAATGTCTTTCCCAGTTCATGGCTCTCTCTCGACAAGAAACTGGAGAAGCTTCTGGGAGACGACAGCCAGGAGGAGCAGGCCCAACAGGACAGGTGTGGGTAGCGGCTGTGTGGGTGCTGTGCTTGCGTTCATCCTCAGCCTGAGGTGCAGAGGGCTGAGAATCATGCAGTGGGCCCAGAGGCTGCTGCTTCTTGATGAGCCCACACCTGCCTTGGCCAGTCGCTGTAGCTGGGCAGAGAGGGCCGGAGATGTGCCCAGTGTGTGATGCAGAAGCGGCTGGCTGTGAACATTTAAAAAACAAAATCTAAATTATTCCATGCTCAGAATGTGAGTCCAAACCCATTCCTTGGAGTCACCCTGCGGCCACCATAGGCCCCTGGAGCTGGGAAGGGGTGGGTGGAAATCTGCCCAAACTTGCTAGGGCTGTGGTCCGTGCAAAACTCAGGCCACTCTTTTGCAGTTAGAATTCAGGCCTGTTATGAAAAGAAATGATGCTCTGTTATAATACACTGCTAAGCCTGTTGTGTCAGCACATACTATAATCCCAGCACTCTGGTAGACTGAGGCAGGAGTATCAAGAGTTTGAACCCAGTCTGGACAGTTTAACAAAGTTGGGCCCCAAAATATAAAAAGAATAAAAATGTGTGTGTGTGTGTGTGTGTGTGTGTGTGTGTGTGTGTGTGTGTGGAGGGGGATACAAAGGCCCTGGGTCAAATCAAACCAAACCAAACCAAACCAAACCAAACCAAGAGGCCTGTATGCTGCCTGTCCTTCAAGAGACCAATGTGAATGCTAATTCTCTGTTAGAGTCAATTCCCAAATCTCTTCTGGGAAGTGGATCAGCAGCCCCATCCCAAAGATTGTCAGTTACTTCCAGAAGAAGCACTGGGGCATGAACTTTGCAGCCTTGGTCATGTTCTGAACTTTCATGGCACTGTAGGATTTGGGGAAATATCTTTCAGCTTTTCCAGCCTCAGCTTTCCCTTCTGCAAAACGGAAACATGGTGCTTACTTCAGAGGTTTGCTGGGTGGGTGGGAACAAGGGCCTTTGTCCTTGGCACAGGGACAATGAACACAGTCAGGGCTCCGGGAAGGTCACTGTTGGCGATGCTGACTTTAACCCTCTTACTTGATCCACCTGGGGTAGAGAAGAAACGGCAGCACCTCCAGGCACCAAGGCCACCAGTGTTCTGGGCTTCGGGGACGTTGACCCACTGGATCTTATCCGTCCTGCCAGCTGCTGATCCTCAGGCATTTTGCTCAGGAACAAAGGAGGCCCGGGGTTTAATTCCACCCTGCCTGTACGCATGCTGCTTTCCAAAGTGTACCTTCTCTTAAAGTTCCTCCTTTACCTCATCAGTGTGTGCACATTCTTTTCTAAGCAAGTTGAACTTTGATTAATTTGATCTTCAGGGCTGGTCTGACCGACCTCCCTGAATTCCCAAATCACTTACTTAGCTCATGTACCTCCACCCACACACCTGCCCCCTGGCTTGGAATACTTTGCTTCTAGACCTGTCTTCCTGCTAGGCCGTAAGCTCCTGCAGGCTTATGTTCATCCTCTTACTCTAACACTGGGCCTGACCACAATAGGTGCTCAATGAATGTATGGTAAATTAACCACTTACAAGTCCAATTATTTAAATACAGGATGACCAAAAGTTGCATACTTTTTCATTAACTTTATAAGATAATATAACAAGAAATATAACATGGCAATTTTATCAAACTTATCCATCAGGTTAATAATCCTTAGTTATTGTGGGTCGATCAGGCCCGCAGTCTCCCAAAGGAGTGGATGGCAGAGGCTTAAATAAATGAAACAATTGAAATGATTTTAGGGCTCCTGGAGGGTCCAACTCATTTACAAAATTTAGGGTTCTCCAGGTTCAGAAAAAGACTTCCCTGGGTGGCCCATACTTATTAGGTTTCAAACAAAGAGAGGGGTACTGAAGAAAATGCAGGAATCTGGGTAGGACTTTGAAATTCCTTGAAGGACTTCTCTAGGTAATACTTTATGTTAATTTAGGAGAACTATGTTATCTCCAGGAAGGCCTTCACTGCAGGGGTGAGATGCCTGAGACGCCTGCAGCTATAGTCTCCTTTAGTTAATTGGGGCTGGAGCCAAAAGTCCTCAGCTATGGCCTTATCTTGTCCTTTGAGGCATCCCAACTTCACAGGCCAGTACAGGCCTCAGGGGGAACCAGTGACTCATAGAGGTTCACTTACTGTGAGCCAGCTGCCCATCTCTGGACAAAGGCCTAAGCTTTGGACAACTCACAAGGAAACATGGAAAGCCAACTGGTTAATATTAAATCCTGCTCAGAGCCACTTTGTAGTGGTCCCCATCACTTATCCAATACAAGAATGAACTGGTTGAAACGGCCCCTGCCAGAGTGACACTTGGGGTAAACTGTTAAATTGTTAAGCTAGGTTGAACTCAAAGATGTAGTTTTAAAATCTACATTCTTCCTCTCCTTTATATGTGACATAGAAATGAAAAAAGTCAACACAGATATTACTGCCTTGTTCACAGAACTGTGTTTACATGGACATTCTCCATGTCTACTTAATGTCAGGTCTGTTCCTACATGTACATAAAGAAACAGATTACATCAACTGAATGCACTACAGACACATTTAATGAAATGTCAGATTTCTAGCCAACACATCTAGTTTTCCATGATTTTTAGACATTAAAAATATCACACTCTTGGAAAAAAAAACTCTAAAGAAGCATATAATTAAGAAAAAAAGGTAACTCTCTTTCTTTCTTCTTCTTCTTCTGTTTTAAAATTTTTGTAACTCCCTTTCTACCATCTTCCAAATCTCAACTGCTAAAAGCAATGGTCACTCTTAATCTGCTGTGTATCTTTTTGGATCATTGCTGCTCAATAAAACCTTCTGTGACAATTGACATGTTCTTGAGCTGTGCTGTATAATGTATGAAACCCAAAACCTCTGTCTTTTCTCTAAAGTTGCAAGCCTGGATGTTCAGCCTAATTGTATAGAATTTTTAAAAGCACACATTATTTATATTGGTTGAACAGAAATGCCTGCAAACTATTAGTAGCAGGAATTGCTGGCTTACCTCTCGAGGGTTTGTTTGTGGTATCGAGCAATGGTTTTGTCGTTTTGCCCTAGGATGACCGGACATGCTGTGAAAAATGTTCATGAACAGGTGGTGTGCGGAAAGTGGAATTCATGTAGTTGTGTTCTGAACTTTCATTCCTCTTTTTCTTTTAAAATTCTTAGCACAAAGAAATAGTCAGGTGGCAGAAGAATTTCCTTACTGAAAATACTTTTGAGTGTAAGTGACATTCTTTGAGAAGGTTATAGAATTCTTTTCTTGAGTGCTTATTAAAAAGTAGCATAAAAACCTTAAAATCTGATTTAAGCATTAGTTATATCTATAGTGGGGGTTGAGGGATAGGCTACACGGTAGCTTCTATCAGCTTGATCCTTATAGATCCTATATTCCATTCACAAATCCCAGCAAGGCTTTTGGGAAAGAGTTGTCTTCCTTCTTTAGGGCAACAGTAAACTGATAACTAAAAACATTTTAGATTTTGACTGCTTCCAAATGCACAGAAGGTAACATAGTATGGATTTTCAGAGCAGGCAGAGAAAGCCCATGTGAGTGGACATAGCTCTACCTTTTAAGAGGTGGGGTAAGCCAGTGTGTGTCCCCATGAATTTAGGCCTGGCACTTGAGACCCATCTTTCTGCAAACCAGCTGTCGAATTAGTCATATTTCCTGGTTGATTGCTCAGCCATCTCCCTGTGGCTGTGGTAATGAGTTTGGTGCTGGGCTCAGAGTCCACATGGGTCCATAAACACAGGAAATAGGACTAACCTGTGCTCAGAAACACACACCATTCCCAGCAGGACACTTGAGGACAGAGTATGGCAGAGGCACAGAGCTGACTGCTCTCCTGGTTTACACCAAAATCCAAATCCAAGCATTCATTTGAATGTAAAGAGTAGCAGCGATCATACTTTGGAACCCAAACTTGCCCTCTCACAACCCCAGCATGAATTAAAGATGAAAGAGAAGAACTCCTACGAAATAGGCATATTGAAATCCTAGCATCCCTTTTCTTTAATCACAATTGCAACATACCGTGAATCCACATGAGGGTTCTTGTCAGAGCAAGAGCGAGAAAAAGGATGGAAATTGTGCATCCCAGTGGAAAGGAGGGTCATGTCCCCTTGGTGCCCTGACAAGTGGCCTCTGGGGCAGTGACCCTTTAGAGCTGATAATTTATCTGTGGAACTCAACCCAGAGCACTGTGGCAGTTTAGGTTCTTGCGAGCTGAGCATAGGACTCTTGTATGCTTTTAGGTACTTTTGAAGGACCCACTACTGCTTCTCTCCGAATCTGCATTTTAGCAAGACCTTGCTGGCTGGTATGCACATCAACATCTGAGGAGCACTACTCAGAGGCTAGGCTCTATCTCCTTCAGGGTTGTGATGCACAAATCTCGTTTTGCCTCTAAGAACCTGGATTACAGAGTGTATCTCGCAATCTTTCTGATCTAAATCAATTTTTCTTTCGGTACACCTACACTAGCTGGCATTTATAAAGCATCCCATTCCTCTGCCTCTCTCAAGGTTTTCTGCCTGGAGATTTGCTGTGGGAAGCCAGGTGGCTGTGTTGGAGAAAAAGATTTGTTGTAAGTTGATTACCATCTATGGCTCTGAAAAATTAAGTAGAAACATCTGTTGTAAGATCAAGATGAATTTAGTTGACACTCAGGATAGGTCCCTGAAATCAACACAGCACAGGGCCAGAGCTTCCTTGTTCAGGGTTGTCTTTACAGAGTGCCTCTGCCAAGCTGGCCATGGATATTAATCTCATCCCCACCGCTGAGATTTGAAACACTATGGGGAAAAGCTCAGAAAGCCTGAAAGGGTGTGGTGGGCTGCACAGGTTTGCATATACAATGTGGCATAATAGAAGAGACATGCAGTCTCTGGATTTGAATTCTCTGTATTATTTCATGGGAAAACATACATGTTTGTAGCACTCTTAGAAACTATTTTGCTTTCTAAATGGCTTGTTACCTGGAATTTTGCAGATTTCCTTTCTTACTCCTAAGACTTTCCTCAGTGTGCTTGGATACCACACCGAGCCTACAGAATCAGATCTCTACAGGTCAGGCTTGGACACCTGGGTGTATCTCCAGCCCTACCGGTGTCCCCACCACACAGGCACAGTGCATATGGAGTTCTGCAGCATTCTGTGGGGGAGGATTCTGCCAACTATCCTTCTAAGATAGGAGCAAGTGTTTTCTGCCTTTTTGAGGACCAGTGTTTTAGTTCTGAGTCAAAATGTTTGTGCAGGAAATTTACCCAACCTATGGGAAAAAAAAAAGACTGAGGTTAAAAAAAAAAAGACCCCCTGTGGTGCTTTGTGTAACACAGACACACACACACACAGACAGACACACACACACACTCACACACACGTTGCTGAGAATGTGATAAGGGGAGAAGGCTGATGGGATGTATTGGTTGTGAAGAAGAATAATAATCAGTGCATTACTCTGATGGAGTACGAAATTTCCAGCGGTTACTGGTCACTTGATACATGCACAGCACTGTGGGGTTTATTCGGTTGTTGATCCTTTGAGGTATTTTGGTGCGGTATCAGAGATTGTATCCCAGGTCTCTGCATTGGGCTACATCACCAGCCTTTAACATATAAAAAAAAAATTGCTACAGGATGTTACTAAATTGCCCGGTCTGGGCTTTAATTTGTGATCTTCCTGCTTCCGTCTCCCATAGTGTTGGGATTAGAGGTGTGCACCACCACATCCAGCTAGAACTGTGCTCTTAGGGTATGCATAGCATATGCTCCTGAGAATGCTGAAAGGATGATAATTTTACAAGACTCTCATTTGTATCATACCTATGGGTACAAACAGCCGTTTAGGAGTGAACCGCAGAAATAGACGGAGCATTGATGGGCCTTTCAGGCACCACCTGGTGCTTGGCAGAGACAGCTGAACCAAGATACAGATCTTACTTTCTGCTTGTCCATCCTAATTTTGCCTTTCACTTCTGATGGCTAGTTTGAGATTAGCAGTAGTGCATGAAGGGAATATGTGTGTGTGTGTACGGAAGAGCTCTACTCTCCTTCTATGATTATTACTATTTTTAATATGGGAATCCTTATATAAAGTTCTATGTAAACACAGTTACAGACACATACTTCCAACCGGAATGCTTTCTCCAAATAAACTCTACATAGCAATTTTGGAATTGCTGCCATTCCCGGAACCTGGTTATTTTTCTGAATGGTTTTCCTGCTTCTCTTACGGTTTGCAGTGGCTCCTCCTCCTCCTAGAGGGTGAACGTTTGAGCTTGCATCCCACGTGGATAGTACCTGCCATCCTTGTTGTTGGGCATCCAGGCGCCTGCCATTCTCATGTTCCTGGTCGCACTGCTCTACACTCATAGATACGTTACACCCTCAGAAATCAACTCTTGGCTTGTTCTCTTACATCTCTCTTGGAAGCAAAACTCTGCCTGCTGGGCTGGACCTCCTCCAACCTTCAGCAGCTGGGTTAAGCTGCTTACCACCTGTCCCACCCCAGTAGGAAAGACTGGCTTAAGGTCCTGCCCCCCGCCCCCTGTCCCACTGCCTTCGAACTCTTCAGTCCCCTCAATTAATTGAGTCACGCCTGGCTGTATTCCGAAGGAGGGAGGGAGAGGCTGTATTTCCTTTGCAGGACTCTGAGTCTGTGACCAGCCTTGCATGCCAAGGACCCTTGGGATAATCTAACCACTATCCCAAGGAGCTTATCTGACCCCTCAGAAGAACTCCTTATAAGTTAATTCATACGCATTACTGCTCTGACACCCTCCTGCAATCTAAAGGGTGTCACTATCATCAACATTCCCATCTTGTAGGTAGGAAAATTATTTAAAAATTTTCCACGGCTAATCATTGCCTGAAGTTTATTTTACTGCATTTCACACCTCAGCTGAGTTTTATCCATGCAAAGTAGTCATTTGTACTAGGTAAGAGACACCACCCAAATGGGGCCCTTTTCTCCAACTCCGGGCATACGATGTGTAATTAATAACAAACATTTTGGGTATGCACAGTTCTTTTCATTCCAAAGATTCCCACAGCACTTTTACAAGCTTAACTCGGGCTAAATATCCCCATTACCTCACCCAGCTCTGAAATGTAGCAATCTCTGGGGAGAACTATGGCAGCTGCTTAACGATGCGCAGACATACTGTATCGCAGCGTGAACATGGGAGCTGCCAGGCTCACAGCTCTTTCATTTTGCATGGCCAGAGATGCAGATCAGGAAAGCAGAATCAGGCCACTGCCTTGGAGCATGAACACACGTGTACGAACATGCCTTTTGGGGACTGAAGTGCTCACCCAAGGCAGACATCCCAGCCAAGCAACCCTTTGGGAGCTGCCAGGTCAGGAAGGGAAAGAACTGGACTAAAAGATGTTTTTGGACAATAGCCTAGAAGGGTAGCACTTTGTAAAATTTCCTGGATGTTGGAAGTCAAATACATCCAGTTGGTGTTAGGGAACAAGACTGTTTCCCTGTGCCCCTCTGGATCTGTCCTATACCTTAGCACTCTGCTCAGGTCCTGTAGAGGCTGGCCTTACTGGAGTCCCTCCTGGATGATCCCCTGTACTCTGGCACTCCTTCTCCTTACCCCTTAGATCTGAGGGTGACAAGGCTGGTGTAGTGTCACCAGTCCCAGGGGCATCATTATCCCTTATCAGTTGCCCTCCGCTGGTCCCTACTCCGTGTTCCTCCCTTGATTGCCTTTTTTGTTTTTGTTTTTTTGGCAGTGTTAAGTATTGAATTCAGGTCCTTCACACTGAGCTATATCTCCAGCCAATATTTTTAAAAACAAAGTTGATACATAGTCCTGCTCCATTGCCTATGTCGGGCTTGAACTTATGATCCTCCTTTTCTGGCCTTCAATGCTGGAATTACCAGCACTCACCATTCATTACTGCCCGCAAACACTCTGAGTGTGCTACCATCGGAGACCTGATGATTCAGGAGAAGGCATCATGGAGAAACTGTATCTGTATTTATAGTTCAGTTTGATGAGCTTCTATCCACCTTGGGCCAGATAAAGGTTACGTGTTTTGCATGTTCATCTCATTTAGTCTATCTTCATCAAGCACATATTTGGATCATGTTGCTATACCAGCCACAATCGTAGGCTTTGAAACACTACCGCTCAAAGTTGAATATGACTTTATGAACTTTTGGAGATTAAGATATGGATGCTCTGCAACCTACAACAGGGTAATATCCCGATAAACTCACTGTGAATTCAAGATATCATGAGTTAAAAATACATTTAACATACTGACACTGCAGCTTAGTAACCTCCCACTACGGAATCTTGGTTGTGTCCTTGTAACATGGGGGATGCAGCTCACTGCTGTTTCCCAGCACTATGAAAGAATATTGAAACACACAATGCTGTCTGGGAAAAGAGTAAAACTCAAAAGCCCAGGCACAGTTTCTATGGAAAGACTATGATTTTCACACCATTGTGAAGCTCAAACATTGTAAGTCTTGCCATGATAATGTAAGTGGGGGATCTTCTGTATGCTGGAAGGGATCAAAAACTACACTATGCATACGTACTGTGCTCAAATTTATAGACAAAGACTAGATAAGAACCTGCCTTATAGCACAAAGGGAGATCTGTAATCTTGTGGGACAGTAAAAGAAGACTTTGGTGAGATGGCACTATGAAATAGAATTTGAAGAACTGAGGAAGCTGGAGACGTGTAAGTGTAATTATTGTTTCTGTCTGATAGATTAAAAAATGAGGGCTTGACAAGTTGAATGACTTGTTGAAGGTCTTGTGAGTAAAATTTGATAGGTCCAGGCTTACCTTATGAGAGAGCCAAACAGAGATCTCCTTAGTCAAATAATTTAGGAGAAGAGTAGGTCTGAATAAATATTTATTGAATGAATGAATGAACCTTGAAGGCTGGGCCATAACTAATCATATCAACAATAAGTGATTCTGTGGTCCTAACTAATCCTAATGCCTGCTTCATGGGAACTAAGGTTAGGAGTTTTAGGTTAAGCAAAAGGCTGGCAATCTTTGATATGCAAAATTGGCTCAATAGTGGAAAATTACCTGTTGTAAAGCACCATATCAACAGATCTTAAAAAACAACAATCATCTCAATAATGTACAAGAGGAAGAATTTAAGATCCATTCATGATAAAAATTTTCGGTCAGTCAAGCATAAATAGAGCTTTCATAACCTGATAAAAGACATATAGTATAAACTCATAATCAAGACAAATATTTCTAATTAGTGTGTCTTACTGAAAGGTGGAGAGCTTTTATTGTGAAATGGTGAACAAAATAAGGTTTTCTGCTGTTCGTACTCCTATTCAAACTTTTTTAGCAGAGTTACTGGCCAACACAATAAAAGAAGAAAATGGAGAGAAAAGGCATATTCATTGGAAATGAAGAAGTGAATTTGCCTTCGCAATTCATGTGGTAATCTCCTGGGAATCCAAAAATGTCTGCCAAAAGGCTTGCAGAACTAATAGGAAAATTTAGTGAGGTTTGACACAAAGTCAACTTTAAAAAATAAAGCTGTAAAATTTAAAGAATCATTTATGATAAAATGAGTTAATTAATATCTAGTATTTAATACAAAATATGTACAAGATATGTATGGCTAAAAACTAAAAAAACATTATAAACGAAATCAAAATCAGTCTTTATAAACAGTGAGGCTATATCATGCTCATCATTGCAAATATTTATTTTGGTTTGTCAGTTTGCACAACATTGATCCATAGCTTCAGTATAACAGCAACTAATGTCCATTCTTTTTTGGTAGTATTTGATAAACAAAGGACTACATGGAAAAGCAAAGGACTTACTAAGGGCAAAACAATACTGAATGAGAGCAAAGTGGAAGTATTCACACTAACTGATTTCAGGATTCAACACAAAATATAATAATTAAGACACTGTGCATTAATAGACAAACAGATCAGTGGAATAGAATGCAAATTCCAGACACAGAATCACACGTATACAGTCAACTGATTTTTTACAAAGCTCCTAAGATAAATAAACAGAGATAGAAAATTCATTTATCAAATGCTTTTGACAGTAGCTATCAACATGATACCTTTGCCAACATCTTACACCATACAATAACAGAAAAAGTCCAATAAATAATTATTGTTTAAAACAGAGAATTAAAGTAACAGTGGATTGGCTTATGGGAAGTAAAAAAAAAAATAAAGGCATAGCAGATGTAATGATCTCTGTTCTGGGCTAAGACCTTAGACCTTGTGTGTATGGTGGTGAACAGAGGAGCAAATTGTCCAGAAGCAGGAAGCAGGTGAATTTCCCTCCTGCAGGGCCTCTATAGTGTCATCCATCAGCAAGACTCCAGTGCCAATAGGCAAGGGAAAATATTTCAGAGGCCCAGATCCATTTTCACCTGTCTGGCAAAGAAAGGGAAGCTGGAAGGTAATAAATTGATGACTGGTGTAGACTGAAGATTTGATTGCTTCTAGAAGAAAATATAAAGACTTGTTTTATGGGATGCATAAAAACTTTCCCATGTGGTTTGTTGGGAACTAAACAACTCACTAAGTAATGAGCAAAAGATTTGAATGGTCACTTTACCATGAAAGATTTACAGATGATAAATAAACACATGAAATAACATCTTGTATCATTCATTTTAGGCAAAATAAAATTAAAATGAAAATAGCCCAGTGTATAACTTGGACCAGCAAAAAATTAAAATAAATGGACACTACCCAATGCCTGACAAGAATACTGACAGCTATGACTCTCATGCATTGTAGTAGGCAAAGCCACCTGGTGCAATCACTTAGGAAAATGGCTTAGGCCTGGTGCGGTGGCATACGCCTGTAATCCCAGCACTCGGGAGGCTGAAGCAGGAGGGTTTTTGTGAGTTCGAGGCCAGCCAGGGCTACAAAGTGAGCTCAAGGCCAGCCTGAACTGCATAGTGAGACCCTGTCTCAAAAAGACAAAAAGAAAGAAAAAGAGGGCTGGGGATATAGCTCAGCGGCACAAGCACCTGCCCTGAAAATGGCTTAGCAGTTTCCTGTGAAACCAAATAGGAAAGAAGAATGACCTGAGACAGGTCATCTACACACTGTCCATTGTGTGGTGTGGCCACCAGAATGTAGTGTCCATATGGCTTTAAAGGTGGGGCAGCTACTTGGGGATGCAGACTTGAGCATAAGATTGCACACTTTGGCTTCAGCAACAAATTCACTTTGAGAACAAGTCAAATGTTCCCTGTGCTTGCCTCAGAATGCTTCTGGAACTATAAGTCTGATGGCTGATGCTGCAGTGGATGGGTATCTACACCATGGGACTCATGTTCACTGGAAGTCATCTCCTATCTGCCAACTAGGACCAGCCAGTCTTTGCCTTTGTGCTACTGGGGTTCAAGTCCACAACCCTGGCCGTGCTAGGCAAGTACTCTACTACTGAACAAGATCCCCAGCCCCAGCCTTGCTTGTGGTAGACACAACTTCAAGGAGATTCAGGATCAGATGTGCAGTGGAATACGTAACATTCTTTTCTACATATCTGTGGGAAACCCGCATCCATGGGAACACTTACTGGAGAAACTCCTCATCCTCAACACCAAGGAGTGGCTCCTTAGAGGAAGTCATAGATGGATGTGGACATGAAGAGGAAATAGAGCTTTATAGGAAGATGCTCCCTGACTACAGAGTCCTTGAGTAGATCCAGTTGATGTTGTCTGCTGGCTGCATGGTGGAGAAGACTGCAGGGCCAGACTACAATGAAGTGTTGGCTACCAGTCTGCTCTTGGGCTGTAAGACAGCCAAGGTGGTACCCACCATCATCTCAGCATACATATGGCTGATAAACCAACAGCTGAGCTCATTCCCCACCCTATGTTGCACAGTATGGGCCTCTGGCCATTCAGACCAGCCAGGTGGCAGTGCACCCTGCCCTTCCCACCTTTAATTCCCATTTGAGGGTATTCAGACAAGCAACACAGAAAACCAGGCAAGAGTTGGGGTGGAGGCCAGTGGCACAGCTGAAGTGCCTGCTGCTCTCCCATCAAACTTGGACCCCAGGCCTCCATGCCACAGCACTCAACCAGGCCCTGTGCCCACCATTTATAGAGCAGCATGGAGGAGTCCAGATGGACCCTCTTACCCAGGGCACATCTAGCAGTGCAAGTTTCCTGCGGGATTGGCAGTGGGGAGAGGTACAGATGAGCAGAATTTGCCCTCGGGTGTGACCCAGGCTTTCCCTCTGGGCACAGGTGGCGACAGCAGGGCCACTGAGTGGTTCCTCACCTGTGTCTGGAGACACCTGTGTCTGAAATGAGCCAGAAAGAGCCCGCATGAGTCTGAGAAGAGAAAGAAACTAAACCATTGGGTGTTGGATTGAAAGGCCATAGGGCCTGCAAAAATGTGTGTGGGGAGGGCAAACCACACTCCCCACAACTGATGCAGGGCAGAAGGTCCTGAGATCTATGGGCCCCCAACAGTGCAGGAGATGGGCCCAAGCTGGTGGCAAACAGCTGCAGGAAGGAGTGAGCAGTAAGCATATGCTGCTATATGTACATAGCTATCCCAAAATACAGCCGCCCCAAGATAAGCAGTAGGGGTTCTGCCTAGGAGGATGCCCTCTTCTTCAGGACCTTCCAGCATGTCTTTGAGGTTAGCACTGAGCTGCAAATCCTGCCAGGAACCACTCAGAAGACCAGAGGAGGAGGAGGTGGTCCGACCTGCAGGTCTGCTCTCCCCCAGCTGGAGGAAATGGACTATTTTCTTAAAGAATGGTTTGTTCCCTTAGGGTTCTTGTTTTCTCCTGCAGCCCCTTGTCCTGTATTCCATGTTTACTGGGCAGGGAAAGAGGAAATGCTTCAAAAGAAATAAACAAATGCAGTCAATGTTTGCATAGAAATCGACATGCTAATTTATTATGTTACAGACAATAGTTAAATAAAAGACTTTGCTTTATTGCTGTAACTGTTGCAAAGCAGTATCTAACTTTATAAGGACAGGATCCTCAACCCTTCAAAATTCTTTTTTGACCCCTGAAAGCAAAACCCCAGAACACATCCCTTGAGAGGAACCAAGCCTACAAGACTTGTAGGAAAGGGGCAAATGACAGTCAATGGAAGTGAGGCCATGTTGGTAGCTCTGGCGTTGGTTTTTCTTGCTGAGAGTTAAGGCCCAAGGTCCATGCTTGTGTGAGAACATAACTGTGAGATCATCTCTCCAGTGATATCCACAACATGTCTATCCTCTTTCAGGTCCTGTGGTAGTTAGGCTCATCTGGGAAGCTTCTCTTCCCCCGTGATCATTGTGAGGCTCACTGCTATGTATATTTACCACTGGAGTAGGCCAGCTGGAAAGGTTCCAGAAGCTTTTCTTCACCGCTGAGGCCATGAACTGACTGGAGTGGGGATGCCTGGGCTCTTCTCCAGGGCCTCCCTGCAGCTTCTGGTTGCCTCAGTGTCATAAGCACCAAGCTCAGTCAATGTGGGAAGATTACACGGGAAGAATCCCAGGAGGCCTGGATCATTGGGGCCATCCATATAGCAGTCTCCACATACTGCCATGTCATAGAACAGTGGGGTCATTCAGATAAATGGGTGAAAAGGCTACCAAGGTGGGACTCATGGCAGGGTGTGAGTGCACAAGATTCCATGAGAACTTGGGAGGTGTGTCCACTGCTGCTGTTCACAATGCTCCCAGAGGTCATTGTCTGCCACCCTATGCCACACTTCCAGTGAGACACTGTCTGGTTTAGGGTGTCCAAAGCATTACTGAGGCCTAGACACCCATCACTTTGAGAACAGGGAGCCCATACCTGATAGATGGATCACTGTTGAGGGCACACAAATAGAAGAGATTACATTACCACACCGATCTTCAGGATAGCTTCCAGCTCCACCTGTGCAGTGATGTTGGTGCCACTGTGGCTGTCAGAGGCCTGGCTGAGCCTCACTGACCAGGGAACAGAGTGCTTTAGAGGGACTGAGGGTGAGGGCATCATTTCCTGTTCACCTTTCAAATCACACCTTAACCCTCACCTCCAAAGCAGCTGCGTCCTTGGACAGGGTCTGAGAAGGTCCCGCTAAAGCGGAGATGGGAACCTCAACTTGCCCTGTAGGCTCTTGACTCCTTATAGGAAGTAATTTCAGAATGTATTAGTGAGAGGCACAGGCAGATTTATGAGGCTGAATCAAAGAAAGACACATTAACAAAAGAAAGACCTTAAGTGTTTGACAGGTAAAATGAATTATAGTCTGGGGTTCAGGGTATTTATTTATGTGGTCTTCATTTGAGATTTTTTTTTTTCAGTACTGGGGATAGAACCCAGGGGGATTCTATCACTGACCATACTCCAGCACACCCTGGCATTTTTATATTATTTTATTTTGAGACAGAGTCTTGCTAAGCTGCCTAGCCTAGGTGGAATTCAAGCTTGTTTTTTTCCTGCAGATTACAGGCATGTGACAGCTTTCTTTTTTGAGTTACTTGTTGTGCTGTCATTTCCTTTAAGCCAGGTTGCCCATTAGTGGGCTAAAAGAAAAACTGGTTTTCTCAAGGAGTTTAAAATGCAAACTGTTTACATGGGTTTGAAGCTTAGAGATATGATATCCCATTAACAGCCCTGTTTCTTTGAACGCTATCTCCAGAATTTATGGAGTTATACTATTGGAAGTAAACACAGGACAGATTTCTGCACTTCATGTGTGATTAAGACTCTTAGAAATTTAAGAGTGAGGAGCCTGAAAGAAAAACAGAGGCCTGGAGTGAAAAAAGCATTGTAACCTTGGGTGACTGTGTTTTGAAGCTGCATTTTTTGCAAAATTATGGTTTTACATTATACTTGCAGTGCCTCTTCTCTATTTTTTCTCTCCTATTCTACCTCAGCAGTACTGCCTTACACTTCTGCCAACCATGTATGAGCATTTCAGTCACTCATACAGGTGCTTGCTGGTGCCTGGTGTGATTGGTTGTTTCAGACTTCACCATCACACTGCGGTCTTTTGTAGGCATGGGGCTTAGCCACCTCTTGGTCTCTTTTCCTTAGAAAAGCGGGTAATGCTGGATCTGGGATGTCCCCTGAAAGCCCCATGTGCTTGGAGGTAGAGCTTTTGGAAGACGATTCACGAGAGTGCTGTACTCACTAGGTGAGAGAGTTCAGAGCAGAACGTGCTGTTAGGAGACGGGGCCTGCTCATCAGAAAGGAATGACTGGCGGAGCGACCCGGAAGGGTTTACCTCCTGCTCTGATTCCTGCCTTCATTCTCTGCTTCCTGGCCATCATGATGCGAGGAACTTTCCACCACACAAAGCTTTCCACCCTACTGTCTCTGCATTTGAGCTTGCTGACCATGGCCTAAAAGCATGAACCAAAATCAACTTCTCCTCTTTTAAATTGCAGGTACTGAGTATTGTGTCCTAGTCACAAGAGAGTGACTAAGATGGAGGGTCATGTGCACATATATACAGCAAACAATACTAGACTGTGCCTGTTGTCCCAAAGACTGGAATAGTGCCCCTCCCACCGTCCAAGGAACCACCATCTGGATACGAAGCCATAGGATACCTCTACTTCTAGAAAACTACCTATGCCCACAGGGTGTCCTTCCAATGGCCTACAAGGCACTCTGGTCAGACAAAATCTTTTATGTTTTCTAAAAAACGGAGTTTTCCTGCTTTCTTTAACATTATTTGTCCTTACCTCTTCAAGATTTCAGAAGGAAAGAGCCATCCTAAGCTAGCATCATGCTCCCTGAGGGCCATTCTTGACTTGGGTGAAAGAGCTTGTCCAATAATGAAATCAGCAAAGAAGGTGGAACCTGGACCTTTGAGGCATGAGATTACCTCTGATGACATCACTTCACCTTTTGAGTCTCTTTCCATTTTACTGGGAAACAAAAACTGTTCTAAAAATAAACAAACAGGCATGAACACAAACGCAGTGGGGCGGAGCCAGTTGATCTGGATGCTCTTAGGAAATCTACCCTCCAACCTGAAATACTTTTATATACATCTTTGTAAGTGGCAGCCAGGAAAATATTATGGCCTCATAGTCATTTGTTGCTCTCATTTCTTGTTATTAAACTGGCTTGCAGTGATCCACAGGTTGACTCAGATTGGGCTTCAGAAAAACTGAAATCTAATATTGAACATTTTGGATTTTGCTTTCACTATTTGTCTAAGGCTAATGTTAAGATACAAACATAAAGTTTTCATTTTCTTTTAGTGATTTAAAAATACTTTCATCAGAAGTATATGTTGACCTATTTTAAAGTCAATATGATTTTAAAAATCAACGCTCTTGCAAGAAAACAAGGAACAAATTGTGCCCTAGACCCTCTAGAGTGAGGTGACCCTGCTGTCATCTTCAGTTTGAAAATGATTTCTGACTTCTGTCTTCCAAAATTATAAGAAAATAAATGTGCATTCTTTTTTTTAAAAAAAAAAAACAGTGTTCTATCTCCCAGTATTCTCACTTTTATGTCTAACAGTGTGTTCTTTTGAATTGTTTTGAGGATTTTTTTTTGTTTTTTTGAGCAGTTAGTAGGTAGTTTATTTATTAATCTGCAATTCTTAAATCTTTCTTTGGCTTTTTGCCTAATTCTTGAGTTTTGAAGAATGGATTATGATGGTATATCATTATTTCTTACAATTAATGAAGACATCAGGTCATGAACTTTTCTCTGACTAAAGCTTCAGCACCTCCTGTAAGTTTTTACATGGAACCTTCTGGAACTAGCATTTTCGTTTTTACAAAATATTCATGTAAAAAATATTCATGTATTATTTCCTCTTTGACCTAGGGGTTATTTAGAAGACTATTGTAAAATTTCTAATTGCAGGAATTTTTATTTAAAACTTTACTGTAATTTTTTATTTTATTTTACAGAAGGCAGAGAATGTATTTTCCAAATAAATTGAGCTTTAATTTGTGGCTCAAAATAAGGTCATTTTCCAAAACTACTCATGAACACTGCCACAAAATACTTTCCGTTTGCGAAGTTAAAACTTAAACCATATCTTTTAAATCATTGTTATTCACTAGAATTAATATCACTTCTTATAATCTTTAAAAATATGTATCTTTTTCCTTGAGAAAGATTAGATGTATTTATTTCTTTTATGATTACGGTTTTGTTGTTTTTGTTGTATTTCCACTTTAAACATTTTTATAAACTTTCACATAAACCTTTAGGATTAATACATCTTTAATTCAATAGAAACAATAGAAGATGTCTTGTTACTGTCTATAACATGAGTAATGAATTATACAGTATTATGATTTTGTATTCAGATTTTATACTGTTATTTGTATTTATTTGTATACGTGCATAACTCTTTGGCTTATTTTATTACTTGTTTTAGGATATCCTGGGAATAGCATACTTGAGTTTCATTTTATTTCTATATAAATTCTTCCAAGAGTCCTTGTCTTTTGATAAGGAATGTAGACCATCTATGTTCAGTGACCTATTTGGTGAGTATGGTCTCATATCTATTATTTTTACATTTTCTCTTTGCAGCTTTGTTTCTTTTTCTTGTATTTTTCAATAAAATTTATGGTTTATTTGTATTTCTGTTATTTAGTTCTTTGGAGCTTATATACAGTAGATAACCTTGGAATACCTCCTCAGGCCACATTCCTGTGCCTGAGTGCTCCTTACACATAAGTGTGTACAGCTCTCAGCAGCTATATTTGAATGCTATGAACATACAACACTGGCCTTGCTGGAGTGAACTTGGAGTAGACATACTCCTCTAACTGGACTCACCAAAACTTCTCTCCCAGAGATTTGGAACTGGGCCTTCATACGTGCTAGTCATTTTGATCCTTCATGTCCGGTGATTACACACTTGAGGTGATTTTTTTAAGATGCTTGGTTTTTTCCTCATAAAAACTTTGCCCATATCTTATCATAAGAAACATGTACCTTTCATTGTATGTAAGTGGAGGTTTAGTTATATTTCACCTGTAGCCCTCTATTGCCCTGGGCTCCTGGAGGAAGCCCTGAGCACTCTGTAAGTTTTTCTGCAGCCTCTCTCACAAGGCCTGAGTTTAGGTGAAGCATTCTTCCCCATGGGAGTGGGAGAAATCATAGCACTTTGGACAACTTTTCATGTAGTAACGCTCTCTAAAATTTACAACCTCAAACCTTTATACATATCTGAGGAGTATCGAGCTATTGGCTGCCTCCTTCCTAGGTTATTAGACGATCAGCACCATACTTTGGAATGGGAGAATATAAGGTACCTACTTTCCCTTCACCACAAAGTAACTGAATGTATTCCATTGTTACAAATATAATACGCACGTATGCATAGAATTTTCTCAGTCCTTTGTTCTCATTCAGAAAAAAGGGCCACTATTCATCCAACATAGAAAATAAAGAAAGAAGGAAGGAGAATAACTGTAGGACAGCTGGAGTAATGGTGCTGCTGATGTCTAATGGTTTATTTATCCAACATACACTGAATAAACAGCTTCCGCTGAAAACCTTTCAAAATATTTGTAATAATGTGGATGGTTGAAAGCGTGAATTACTGCTTATTCTTTTCCCTTTTAATTGACCCGATATTTCTTTCAAGATTAAAATGAGTAAAACTCAATATCAACATCTTCTGTTTGCTTATTCTTTAGCAATTACAACCTGGTTTCAGGTAAATGATTTCACGTTAGCAGTAAAGCTATCCTTCAGTGTTCATTTTATGGAACAATAGATTCACCTGACTTGAAGAGATGCTGATTTAGACCTGTTGGTTTCTAACCCAGAGGTCCATATGTTACATTTTTGTGATAGTGTATATGAAAACATAAATATAATTAAAACAACATCAGTAACAAAAACAGAAACAAGGTCCTTGCCAAAGACTTTTTGCTGTTCATTTCTGTGGTAGATCAGGCTATTATAATTTAACCTCAGCCACAGGGTTTTTGGTCAAGACAGGGAGTTCAGATGCTAAATGGATTCAATGACCTGCTTTATACCTCAGTGAGTCAGGCCTCCTAGTGACAGAAGAGTAAAGGTGGGGATCACATCAGGATTTTCCTTCCTGAGACCCCAGAGCTAAAGCATCTCTATTTATATCTGATCTGCAATGCTCTCTAGGTCTGTGAAGTTATGAAGACCATGTTCGGCTCAGTCATGTAAATCAGGTAAAAAACGCGAGCCCTTGGACATCTCTGCGTTTCACACCCGTGGTGTAGTGCTGAGCACAAGTTCCTATCTCCGCCCAGCTTTGACCCCACGGGAATGGAACTGCTTAAGACGTGCAGTCATCTTCTCCTCTCACCCCTGCGCTGTCAGCTGGAGGTTTCCATTCCACCCCTCATTTGACATAAGACTAATAAGTATGTACAAAACTGTAATCGTCTTTTCTCCTTGGCCTTCCCGCTTGCTCTAAATTCTCATTCCAATCTTAAGGCATGATAAATGCACATATAATTCATGCATGGAATAAATTTATCTTAGTGTTTTATACTTTTGAAGGGGAATGTCCTGTCCTCTGTCATTCCCTTCCAAAACACTTAGTGTGTTCTTTAGATTCCTCCGGGTAGGCTGATAAGTCAAATGTACTCTTTTTATTGTTTGTATAAATTCTATTTTGCTGATATTACAAAATTCATTCCGTTCCTTTCTCTGATGGCTCGTGCTCTTTCCAAGATTTCTGCCTTTATGAATGTATTGGCAATTAATAGCTTGTGCTCATATTATTTTGCATGTTTAGGCTTACAGTTCCATGAGATACATCCCCAGGAGACAAATGGTGAGTCAAAAGATATGCCTGCTTTCAAGGTTAGTGAGTTTTGTCAAGTTATTTTTAAAAATGATCTGAAGCAATTTATATTTCAATCTGCAGTGGTTTTCCTGCATCCCTGCCAATTCCAGCTGCTCATCAATTTTTATCAGTCTAATACTTATAATGATATCTGTCTATTACCTAAAATAATTTCTGAGAGATCCGGGGAAGATGGCGACCAGGTGAGCAGCAAGGGAGCGAACCTCCTTAATAAACACCACCAGCTCGAGACAGACTTGGTGAGCGTGAATGCCGGGACCTCGGCTGGGAAGTTTAAACTGGGTGTATTTCTCTGAGATGCCGGGGGAGATGTGGTAGGGCGGACGAGGCTGCCGGGGCGAGACGTGGGAAAGCCCCAGACGCTGGGAGCCAGGGACGATCCGCGCGGGGAAGAAGCTTGGCTCGGTCCAAGCGCAGTGGGAGCGCGGCTGCCTCGGTCCCTCCCGCTTCCCGAGCCGGTGCAGCCCCCCGGTGACTCCCGACAGAGATCGGCTTGCTAGCGGCGGAGACGCCCGGCAATCCCACGTTTCGCGCGTGTTGGGCGGGCCGTGCGGAGGGCCCCAAACGCCGCCGGGAGCACAGAGAAAGATTTGCTGGGTCCTAGCGCCCCGAGAATACAGACAGCTCGATCCCTCCCGCCCCCCGAGCCGGCGCAGCTCTCCGGCGACTCCCGACAGAGATCGGCTCTCTGGCGGCGGCAATGCCCAGCGGTCTCACGTTTCGTGGGCATCGGGCGGGCCGCGCAGAAAGCCGCAAAGGATAGACTGGCACCTTGGAACCTTCATGCCTGCAGGGACTCCAATAACTGGTGAGATATCGGCGATCGCGACCAGATCACCGAGTGGGGGAGGAGATCCATCCCTATACCTGCAGGGAACCCTGGGAGGGTGGGGGAGCAGTCTTACACACCTCACCCAGGTCACTAGGTAGGGAGTATCTAACCAATATCTGTACAGCCTTTTAAGCGGAACTCTCAGCAGAAAGCTTAAGGGACATTCTCCCAAAGAGAAGGAATCATTCGA